>JASDQU010245247.1:92816-105605 GCA_032191745.1 Picea mariana | reverse complement strand
CCATTGTTCTCATATTTTGAGGATTACCAGGACATGGCCACCATAGAGAAATCGAAGATTCATCCTTCAAAACAAAAGTATTTTCGTCTTGGATATTTTCATCAAGATTTCCAGGGGAAGAGGCAATGTTTTTATACACATGAGACTGTTCCTTGCCTCTTACCCTCTTCTCCAAGAGACAATGTAGTATTCTTTCGATCATTCATTTCCTCTTAGTCCTCAACAAGAAATGAGTCTTTATGCACACATGAATATGAGCCTTCATCTACATATAGTAGCCCCCTTCAGAGATGGATTGATAAGTCTTGTGGATACACTTTTAGGAAGGATGATTGGGCTGATGGTTTCTCTTTCTAGCAGGATTTCCTCCCTCCCACCGATCTTCATGAGTTTTATTTCATGATTGATTATATGTGTGTTTATACTCATGATTATTATGTGATTGAATTATATTTTTCGTATTTTATGATTAAACACAGGGGGAGATACTTCGATGAGATGATCAAATGGTTGCACTAGTTGTATGACTTCACCTAAAATTATCTAGCACATGATCTTYAGGGCCCAAKGCCCCAGGCAAGTAGGTAAGTCATATATATTCCCTACATTTTCATCTTGATTGCTCATATTAGTTTAGATTCATTTCATTTTCATTTTTTTCTACTTGCATATTGATTTCATRTATAGCTTATAAATTTTTGAAATAATGTCAAAATTTTCTTTTTTCTGGGTTAGTTGGTTTTGATTAKGGTCATATGAGAACAAGGATTAGTAAGTCATCGTTCACTTGACAATTTGATGTTTCCTTGCAGGAACACGTCTACCAGGAGATGATGCAGTTCTCATGCACTCTATGACGAGAATGTGTGCCCAAGTAGGAGCTAGATGTTATCCCCATTTTGTGGATAACTAAGGAGATTATGTCTCGAGGCCCTTAGGTTGTAGATATGGAGTGACGAGAAGAATACATGGCCAACCATACCCTTTTKCACAGTTGGAAACCCCTCTCACCACATATGGTCACATATTTTCAGATGGCATCCACATACATTCATCTAAGTCAAAAACCACATATTCAATGACATAGAGAATAAAGTCTTTGTGTTATATTCATTAAAGCTTCAAGATGCACACATGAACAAACTCATATTACACATAGAAATGTGTTATGCTATTTGATTAATTCTACAACTAATACATTACACTAGGCCATGTGCTCTTTGCTCATGCTCTACACCACTGAATTGAATCCATTACAGAATCTAATTCAGACTTCTTCCAAACTTACAAAAAGTTGTTACAAAACTTAGAAAGAAATCATACAAAACTTGGAATGGACTATTACAAAACTCAGATAATTATTTTCTTAGAACACTCTCACATCCTCCAACTGCATCGTTCTTCTTCTTCAATTTCTTCTTTTTCTCTAGTGCTCTGCCACTTTCTTCTTTTCTCCACTCTCTCTAATGATCATCAGTTCCACATGATTCTGTTTCCCGCATGCAACCCATGCAATCTTCTTAGAGTGTGAAAATCCTAACAAAATTTCCATCTCATCCATCCTATGTCCTGTGATCTCTCATGTTTTCTTTGTTCATCATTCAAGAAGATTCTTGAAGATCTTCTTTAATTCAACTTGCATGTGTTACCTTCTGAATTCTTTTGTGTGCAGTACAAAACTTGGTTTTCATGTGTGCCTTCTTTCTTCCATCATGCATATGCTGATATGTGTGCACATGCACAAATTGCCCAAATACTTGGGTGACAATAGTTATAAAAATGTATATGTTATTTACTGTAATTGAAATTTAATATTTTGACTTTGAAAAGCATAAATTTAAAGTTACATATTTAAATTTAAATTTGTTTGAGTTTATATGTTATTAGTATAAATTTTATAAATCAAAGACCACATATTGGTTTGGTTTCTTTACAACATTTGAGGAGAGGTGTATTTCTCCTAATATCCCCACTAATGATCTTCCAAACTAGTAAGTTTCCCCTCTCTTCCTTTTTCCTTATCTCTATATATCCATGTACTTGATTGGTTTCACATTGATGGAGTCCTTACTAACACTATTACATTGCATCATCCAACTTATCAAAGTGATTTATTCCTTGTCCTATTCTAAAGTATATAATTATTATCTCCTCTTCACACTCCTGAGGGATATGTCAATCAATAAGAAAATAGATGGAGGTTTGAATCATGAGTCATAACTATCTCCATGTTTATACACCACAAACCTTAATTAGTGGGTTTGGGTCATAAGTAGAAGCTATAAACGTAGTTATCTTTGGAGCCTTTTCTTGTGCCCACAAAGAGGGATTCTTGACCATATATTCCCTTGTCAATTCTTTCCACTAAGAGGGTTCATTATTATTTTTCTCACTATCCTAAGAAACATTTTCCTTTATATAATAAATCGCAATGTGTACATGCTAAAAAAACTTTCCTTGAAAATGAGTATGTTCATAGTTCGAAGCTTGTGTTTAGCAATGAGTCTTTCCCTACACAATAATTTATCTAACACAATTTGATTAAGAAGAACTTTGCTCAAATCCATGCAAATACAAATTTGGGCATAGGTTAATAATGTCACCCCTTAAACTTTGGTAATGGTTGTAAGATTTTTTTTGCCTCAACATTAAAAAAGTGGTCCAAATGTTATTCTTACCAAATGAAGACTTATAATAACCACTCTATAGATATAAGTTGTAGCAAGGAAACCATGAGTTAATAGATAGGAAACATTGTCCATGAACCAATAATTCATTAATGGAAACTTGTACATAATTAAAACCCAATAATCAAACTTACATGTATGGAGGTTATATCATGATGACCATAATATATTAAATCTACATACCATATGTTGTTTTAGAAAATAATCTTATCCCTTCTTGACCCATATTAGATCAAGCTTCATAATTGGGATTAACGTTTCCTTCCCCATGCAAAGAGTGAGATATGAGTCTTTACAAAGAGAAAGTGTGAATTATTTAAACTAAAAACAATGTAGCATTCAAATGTCCATCTTCCAAGATGAATCGTATGAAATGGTACCTGAGTTGTATATGCTTATTATTTGAATGGAAGGATGACTTCTTTGCAATATGAATGGGACTCTCGTTTTCACAATACAACCTGCTATTCTCTTGCTTCATTCCCAATTCCTCCATAAACCTCCGTAACCAAATCATTTCTTTACTAGCCTCTGTAGCAGCAACATACTCTACCTTCGTTGTTGAAAGTACAACAACCTTTTGCATTTTATAAATCAACTTATTGATGTTCCACCTACAGTAAAAACATACCCTATGGTGCTCCTCCTACTATCTTTATCACCTGTCATATCTTAATCAACATATCCATGTAGAACAATGTATGAACCTCCAAAACATAATGCATAAGTAGTAGTACCTCTCAAATACCTGATAATCCACTTTACTTCCTCCCAAATTTCCTTACATGTATTGTTCATATACCTACTCACAACTCCCACTGCATGTACAATATTTGGTCTTGTGCAAACCATCACATACATCAAGCTGCCAACTACTGATGAATAAGGGACCCTAGACATGTATTATATCTCCTCCTATGTCTTGAGACACATTTCCTTAGTTAATTTTAAATGGATGGCCAAAGGTGTACTAACTGATTTTTCGTTCTGCATTATAAACCTCTCCAACACCTTATCTATCTACTCACCTTGAGACAATGTCAATTTGTGATTTTTCCCATCTCTTGTTATTCTCATACCAAGGATTTTATTTGTAGCACCCAAATCCTTCATTGCAAATGAATTAGATAATTTATTCTTGAGCACACTTATATCTTGCATATTAGACCCTTCAACAAGCATGTCATCTACATACAATAGCAAGATAATATAGCTTCTATTATCTAGCCTTTTAAAATAAACACAATGATCAGAATGACATCTACTATAACCTTGTTCTGTCATAAACCTATCAAACTTCAAATATTGTTGCCTTGGATATTGCTTTAGGCCATACAAGCTCTTCTTCAACCTGCATACCAAATTTTCCTTCCCTTTGACCTCATACCCCTGTGGCTGCTACATATAAATCTCTTCCCCCAAATCCCCATGGAGAAAAGTTGCTTTTACATCTAACTTTTCAAGATGTAAATCTTCTATTGCCACAAGAATTAAAATAGTCCTAATTGAAGTCATTTTAATAACAAGATAAAATATTTCATCAAAATATATACCTTTCTTTTGTGCAAAACCCTTTACAACAAGTCTAACCTTGTACAAATTTTTGTCTCCATCTTCTTCCTTCAACTTGTAAACCCATTTATTCTGCAATGCTCTTTTTCCTTAAGGAAATTGAACCAAATCCCAAGTCTGGTTATTTACTAGAGAGTCCATTTCTTCTTTCATGCCTTACTCCCACTTCTTTTTAGTGTCTACCTGCATTGTCTCTTCACAACATTCTGGTTCACCGGAATCAGTCAACAATAAATAATACAATGAAGGAGAGTATCGTTCAGGGGGTCTACTTAACCTGGTAGATATTTTAACAACACTTGTAGGGGTTTGAGGTACATGTTTCTCTTGTTTTACATTTTGATTTTCTGATACCTTTGGAATTTCTTTTTCAGTGATCTCATCAACCACTGTGTATTTTGGTTTTTCTTTTTCCTGTTTCTTTCCTTGCAACTGATATTTGTACACAACCTTCTCATTGAATATGACATATCTACTCCTAATGATTTTGTGATTTTCATAATCCCATAAGAGATAACCAAAATCATTAACACTGTATCCAATAAAGGTACACTTCTTGGATTTTTCCTCAAGACTTGTTCTATTTTCTTTATCAATATGGACAAATGCTTCGCAACTGAAAGTATTCAAAAAAGAATAGTTTACCTTTTTACCTGTCCATGCCTCCTCTGGAATTCCACCATCCAAAGAGATTGAAGGTCCTTTGTTTATTAAGTAAACAATAGTATCTACAACATCTTCCAAGAATTGTAGGGGAAACCCAAATGCAATCTCATACTCCTTGCACGCTCCATGATTGTCCTGTTCATCCTTTCTAACACACCATTTTCTTGTGGTGTTCCTAGAACTGTTTTCTCTCTACGAATCCCATGGTATGAACAATAATCATCAAACTCCTTGCTTCAATATTCATCTCCATTGTCTGATCTGAGACACTTCAACCTTTTTCCTATCTCATTCTCAACCAAAGATTTCCATTTGTTAAAAGTATCAAAAACATCATATTTTTGTCGAATGCAATAAAACCAAGTTTTTCTAGTTGCATCATCAATAAAAGTAACATAATAACAAGAGCCACCAAGAGATGATACTTGAGCTAGTCCCCATACATCTGTATGCACAATATCTAACCTTTCACTCTTATTTTCTTTTCCGACTCTGAGAAATCTATCTCTCTTCTATTTTCCATAAACAAAATGCTCACACAAATCCAAATCAATTTGTTTCCCCTTCTCACTCTGCATCTGCATCCCCTTCTCACTCATGTTTCCAAGCCTATGATACCATAGTGTTGTATCCACTCCTATAGATACTAAAGAGATAGAAGATTCAATATTATCAGTACATAAATACAATGTACTTAACTTCTCTCCTTTTTCTATCACTAGTGATCCTTTGGTGACCTTCCACACCTTAACTGTAAATATAGATATACAACCTTCACTTGCCAACTACCCTGTTGAAGTTAGATTTTTCCTTAGATATGGAACATGTCTTACCTCTTTCAACAACCACTGGTTTCCATTCCTTTGCTTTATTTTTACCTTTCTCATTCCAACAATTTCGCATGGTGCATCATCACCCAAATGAACTTGTCCAAAATCACCTTGAACATAATCTAGAAAATGTTTTCTATGGTGTGTGGCATGAAATGGATCCCCTAAATATACGACCCAAGACTCATAAATTTTATTTACATAAAGAATCAAAGCATCTTGTAACACATCACCTGTTACATTTGCTTCCTGATTTTTCTCCTGTTGTCCATCTCTTTGTTTCTTTGGAGCTCTGCAGTCTTTCTTCATATTTCCTTTCTTCCCACAATTCTATCACTCTATCTTTATGAGTCTAAATTTGGATTTTCCCTTCCTATAATTCTCGTGGTTCCCTGAGCCCTTTCCTATATCCTTTTGTCTTCCCTTGTTCTCCATGTTTAACACATTACCTAATGTCTCACATGTGCTTTTTCGTCGCATTTCCTCGGGAAGGATAACACCAACAACATCATCAAATTTTAAAGTGTTTCAACCAAAGACAGAGTTACTTACAACCATGACCAATTCATTCCAACTTTCTATCAATGAGCACAAGATTAAAAGAGCCATGACCTCATCATCAAAGTCCACTTTTACAGAACTTAGCTGATTAGTAACCATTTTAAATTCGTTTAAATGATCTGCAACATACCCATCTTCTGACATCTTCATATTAAATAATCTCTTCATTAGAAATACCTTATTGGATGTCGAGGGTTTTTCATACAGTTTATCCAATGTTTCCATCAACTCCTTCATTGTCTTTTCTTTCAAAATATTGAAAGCCACGGACGTTGTCAAGCTCATTCATATCGTTCCTAGTGCCTTTCTGTCAAGAACCTCCCATTCTTCATCCTTCATGGTCGTCGGCTTATTTTCTATTCCACCCAATGGTAGGAATAGATCCTTCTGATATAAATAATCTTCCATCTGCATCTTCCATAAATGGTAGTTTTGGCTGTTAAATTTCCCAACCCTAAACTTTCCATCTCCCACCATTGCTCCCACTCGAACCAAGAACCCTCTTTTCCTGCGAGTTACCTTTTGCTCAGATACCAGTTGTTAGAAAAAAAGGATCGTGAAGGAATAAAATAAGAAAAATGTGGAAATAAAACACATAAGATATACAATACAATAGAGACATAGATATAYGTGGTTCACCTAGTGTGGGATACATYCACCAAWTAAATTGTCAGGTCCTTCCTTTTTATTATCCAACAAATGAAGGGATACAACGTACAACACACCCGRTGTAACTTCCTCTTCTTTCTCTCACAGTATTCTCTCTCAGAATACAATATTCACAATGATGCATAGCCACAATACATTTCCCTCATAAAAGAGGGTTTCCTTCTAGGGAAAAAAACCCTAACATAACTTCTACCGTCATATTTGTGACCTTATAATGAACGGTCCAGATTTACTATGAAATTAAAATATACATTTACAAGAAAAAATTTCTTTTGGTGACTTCATCCCTGAACCCCCGTCGGGGGCCCGCTTGCCCCCGGACCCCACAGGGGGGGAAAGCCCCCCTGCAAGCCCCCCACGTGGAGGCATGTATAGTATTTTGGGGTGTACAGGCTTCATGGGGTATAAAAATGGCTGAAAACAAAGACCTATGAAACATGAAGATAATCAGACTCCACAACCAACACACATCATATCTTGAAATTCCTGGTGATGAAAGAGTTACATATTTCTATGGATGTTTTTGTTAGTGGTTTTTTAGTAGTGGGTTTCAATTTTTTTCTTCGCACTTAATAAATCCATTGAAAACCCCAAATGGAAATAAATATTGTTTCAATAATGTGCACCCTCTCTCATGCGAATCAAATGCAAGAGAAGATGGGAGTATAGGTTTCAAACATCTAAGATGAAACCAATATAATGGATATATGACCACTAGATGAAGAGATGGACTAAAAAAATACATCAAGAGAAATAGTCAAACCCCACCATAACAATCAAAGGAAAATCAAAATAGAGCTTACCTACTCAAGGTCCTATCCTCTCTCGTATGGAAATCTAACTATTTTAAATTTCATTGACCTTCATATTCGATGATGAATACATTTCATCATGAGAGGTGGAGATATGAGAGCCACGTGAGTGAGAAAGAGCTAATGGAGTTTGGTGATATAAATCACAAGAGTAAATTCCATTACTTTGGAAAATTAAGTGGGGTAAATGGTGTGTGAAATGATTGTGAGGGTTGACAAGGAATTATAAAAAATGGAATTTATCGTATTAGTAAATACAAAATTTTATTTAAAATATGAGAAATGCTATATTTAAATTTATATTTAGATGAATAAAAAAAAATGAATTAAAAAAAAATAAAGGAATAAAAATAATTTGAAAATTGAATAAAATTTCTCTCTTGACAACTCGACCCCCACCCCAACACATATATATACTACCTCACATCATGAAAAAGTTCAAACATTTTCCACTTTGCCTTTACCATTGGGAAAATTAAAGGGAGGAAATGGATAATTAAAGGTGAAAAACACTCATTAAGTCTTGTCTCTCATACACACTTTATCTCAACACACAAACACACACTTTTGATCATGTGTAAAAAGACTAAATAAAATTAGAAGTGTGAAAATTTTACTAGTACTCTAGTATAGCTACTACAAACATTTTTCATTGTCAAGAAGATAAATTTTCGTAGCTATGAAAAATAGAAGTATTCACATAATACAATGCACACAAAAATATAATTGGAACATTGAATTGGAATCCCTATTCTTGGTGAGAAAATTGTTAGTTCTCTATCAATTAGTTGGTATAAATTTTACTATTAGTTCTCTTATCAATTAAATGGTATAAATTGTAGTCACATTTCTTATTGCTCTTTTTTTATTAGAAAAGTGAGGATTTTCCTATTTGATGTGAGAAATAAATCTATATTTGTAATATAATTGATTTAATAAGTTATCCGTAATAGTCTGAATTAGTTCATACTTAGACATGCATGGCTTAATCTTTGAGACAAACATGTGATTACTGGCAGGATCAGCCAAATAACCATCAAAGAAACTATAACATGTTTCTTTATGTTTTAATGAATAATTACCTTGCTTGAATATTAGTCATAGTCTTTTAGATATTTTATTTTAGATGTTGTTTTAAATTAATAATTTATTGTGATAATTGTCTGTTGAATCATTTTTAGGGATTGTGCAATGAAATTCTAGAAGTGTGGCTTTTCATTATTTTTTGCTTTTCAATGTTTTGTATCTTTAATTTCTTTAGTTTGGTATTTGGTTCTTGGAACATATTAAATAAATTATTGACTAATGTTGGGAAGAAGCTTTCATTAATTTTGTTGTATGACATTTTGTTTGATTTCAAGTATGAACATGTTGATTCCATTATTCTAGTCTTGTACCCCAACATTTCTTCAAAAATTATTTGGAGAATTTGATAGATCCATATCTTGGGTGGAGTCTAAGATATGAGGAGGGGCTTCACTCCCAAAGATATCAGTGTAAATTTGGTTTGTGGGTTTTTTCAAAGGTCTTAACTATTATGATATTAGTTTTGGTCATTGCTAGCACCACGATTTGGCCATTCCTATACCAAATTAGTGTTCAAGCTGAATATACACACATCTATAACCTCATCATACATTAAAGACCCTTTCACATGATATTAAGGTGAAACTGTAACCTAAACATCATATTAGTAAGTATTCATATCATGTTTTGCATGCATTTGACACCTTGGGTACGAGTTTTTCATTAAAACCAAATACATGATGGGTTGTGTTGATGCCCACAATGAATCCAAGGTCCTAGGGACTAGGGACCCCGTAATTCTCTTAGTTCCACCAATCTTGACATAACTCTTTTGATGCATACATTTTTTATTAAGTATGGAAGGACATGTTGTACCACCATTTTCCCAAGGGAAACCACATGACCCATTGTGTTTGTTTATTAGATGAAAAACAATGAAGATACCTTTATAGAAATTTATTCACAATCTTAGTTTTCCCATTGGATTGAGGATGATAAGAGAAGTCGTGATACAATTGAGTAACCATACGAGAAAATAATTCAATCCAAAAATTACCAATGAAAATTGGATTTGTATCACTCCTAATAATCTCAGGGATTCCATCAGCTTCTAAAATGTTTACATGAATGTTGTGGCTATTGTGATTTCTTTTAAAGGATGATAAAGAGAGAAAAATAGGCATACTTTATGAGTAAATTCACCACTACCATGATGCCATTATTTCCTTCGTACTTGGGAAGACCTGTAATTAAATTCATTGAAATCCCTTCTCAATGCTGACTTGGTATGGGTAATGGTTGTAGGAGACTTGGGGTATTGATTGTATCTCTCTTATTTTGTTGGAACACCACACATTAGTTTTAATACCTTCCTATAAAATCCTTCTTGATCCCATGGTGAGTTTTTGAAAACCATGAATGTCATTCTATAGGAGAAGTGTGCAATTCCAGAATCACCTTCTATTTGAGTTGGGAATTATTACATGAATATATAAGGCAATCTTTCTACTACAATAAATGATCATCCATGGAAATTTATCTAATGCGCTGGGGTTCTCTTGTAGTTGTTGAATGATCTTTCATACCTTCTAATATTGTTTCCATTCTATCATTGCTTCTTCCACCCAATCAGATTGTGGAATGAGAATATCATATAGTAAGCTTATTTCCTTCAAAGTACATCTACCACCACATTCCCCCCTATTTTGTACATAATTTCAAAGTCATAATCTAGCATATTTGTAACCAATTTTTGTTTCTCTTCTGAAGATAATTGTTTTCCCAAGAGGCACTTCAAAGTACCATGATTTGTTTTACCTTGAAGTGTCTTCCTATTAGGTAAGGATGTCATTTTTTAACCACGGTCATATCATATAGCCAAAATTTTCCTTTTCATAAATGGGTTTGAGTAAGTTGTTTCCTTTAAGTTCGCTTCTTTCAAAGGAAAGGGGCCTTCCATCTTTCATTAAAACTGCACCAATGCCATTCCCTAAGGCATCACACTTCACAATAAAGGTTTTTGTGGTGTCAGGTGTGGCTAGGAAATGAGTTGTACACATAACCTCCTTAAGTTTTTCAAAATATTTGGTTTCTTCTTGAGTCCAAGAAAAATCCTCATTTTTTAATAATGATGTTAGAGGTGTTACTATTTCACCATGATTATTGAAAATCCCATTGTATTAGCCCACCAGTCCTAATAATCCTCTAAGATTCTTCAGGGTTTTGAGAATTGGCCATTTCATTATAGATTTAATGTTGTTAGGGTCCACTTTGACACCTTCATGAGATACAATCTGACCTAAATATTCCACTTGTTTAACCCCAAAGGCACACTTGGAAGTATTTTCATATGGTTTTTTCTCTTCCAATAGTTTTAAGACCATGTTAATATGTTGTACATGCTCTTGCCAAGATTTGTTGTAGAATAGTATATCCAAAAAAAATTCTAACAAAAAGTTTCTAAGAAAGGCTTTGAATTAGAATTCATTAAGCTTTAAAATATTGAAGGTGCATTAGTAAGGTCAAATGACATCACCAAAAAATCATAATGACCTTCATGTTTTCTAAAGGCTATTTTTGGGATCCCTTCTTGCCCCATTCTGACTTGATGATATCCAAAATGGAGATCCAACTTGGTAAATACAATGTCTCTTTGTAATTCATCTAATAATTCATCAATGACAAGAATATAAAACTTATCTTTAATGGTCATTTTGTTGACATCTATATCATCTAGACAAATATGCCATGGACCTTCCCTTTTTTGAAACATCACCACTAGTGAAGAGAAAACACTTTAGCTAGGCTAAATGGTGTTAGCCTCTGAAGGTTTTTGAAACATATGCTCAATATCACTCTTTTGGGCATATGGGTACATGTAAGGCATAATGTTATATGGTACACTTCTCAATTGCAAATGAATATAACGGTCATGATATCAAGTATATGAAATACCCTTAGGTATCTCTCTAAATACCTTGGAATAATTGTTGATAATGGTTTGGAGATCCATGGAAACTGCGGGTCTAGATATTTGAACATCTAGTGAGCACAATTTTTCTATTACACCATGGTGTCCCTTTTTTTATTAATTTTTTCATGATGTCAAAGATTATCACTTTAGAGGGTTTCCCTTGGATACCTCTAAGTTCAAGTTCTTTTCTTTATCAGGAAAATCTCATAAATTTTCCTAAAATTTAAGAGTCATTGTTCCCAATGATTATAACCATTGGACCCCAAATACAGCATCAACACCACCCATTTGGATTTCTAGCATGGGACTATCCAACAAATATTCCCCCTGGGAGTGAGTTTAATACTATGGAACTTCCCTAAACAATTTATGGTACCTCCATATGCAATCATTACTTGAAACTCTAGTGTTGGCTATGTAAAGAAATTGAGAAGTTTCATTGATTTGCAATCAATGAAGTTATGGGTACTACAAGAATCAATCAACACTGTTACATTTTCCTTTTTGATATATCCTTCTATATTGAGGGTTTGGAAAGTAGTGATGCCAGCCATTGTATGACAAGATATGGTTGGAGGTCTATTCTAATTCTACATCTTGTGATGGTTCTGATTCTTGATCAGCTTTCTCTTCAAAATCTATTCAGAATAATTTATTCTCAATGAATTTATGCGCCCATATCAATGGCATACGGGTGATTCCAGACCCCCCCGCCTTTCTACCTTTAAGCGGAGGGGGGGGGGTACGGAATCTGGGGCGCATCTCTTCAATGGCCACGATCATAGAGCTCGGATCAATGGTGCGCGAAGCGATTCCGGACCCCCCCCCGCCTTTCTACCTTTAAGCACCGGGGGGGTCCGGAATCGGACACGCATCTTTTCAGCGGCCGAGATCAGTGCACCCAGATCAACGACGCTCGGACAGTCTCAGCCTCCTCAGCTGCTCTGCTTTTAACCCTGTGGGCCCCTTCGCTGTCGTGTCGCCTCTTACAC
>JASDQU010245247.1:0-12352 GCA_032191745.1 Picea mariana | reverse complement strand
AAACCACTTTCATTACTTTGATCTTTTGGGGCTTCTAGATGACATATGAGGGTCCTCCAACTTCGTAAGGCCATAACTCTCAAACTGTGAAGAGTTATGTGACGTTCTACATACCACCAGAAATGGCATGACATGTAATATCCACATAGAATAGTATTATCTGAAAATATATCATAACTCATACTGTTACTCATCAAACAAACTTTGGTCCATTACCCAAACCTAGGGTCTCCAACTTCTCATGGCCATAATTCTCTAATCGTGAGGAATTATGTGACGTTCCACATACCACCAGAAATGACATGACAATAACTATCCATATAGGATATTTTACCTGACAAATTCACTTTCCTTCATCTCATTATTCCACAATTAAGCATGGGTTCTCTTACTGCACAAAGCATCTTCCCGTGAGTACTTTCACCATAAGGGGACCACTTTGGAGTTCATCCATATTTACTTCTTATCAACCATGAAAAAACAATAATGAGTCATATTTACATCAAACACTATTGGTTCCATTACCCAAACCTTTGTGCTACGGGTCTTTCTTCAAGGGTTGACATCAATGACAACCAACCTTAATAAACAATGATGATGAGGGTTCAAAAAGTTTGAAAGAGGAGGAAGAAACTGTTAGGATATTTAGACACTTAGGAGTTAGTTAATATCAAATTGGTCTAATGTTTTTTTAGTTAAAAGTGTGTTTCTTTAGTATGCATTTGTAGTTAGCTAATCCAACGGTCATGATATGTTCCCAACATAGAGTGATCCGCTGGTTCATATTCTCCCCGATCTTAACAACTACATTTATTTGTGTCTTTACACCTAATTGGTCCATGATCTCCACTTAAAGAGAATGGAGGGTCATTTGTTGATGATTGATTGTGATAATATCTCTTGTAAATATATCAATAATATTTTATTTTTCATTAATAGATTTATCGAAGTGCCCACATTGGTTGGGGTTGTGGATGTTTCCCCATAGGGGTTTTACAATGTAAAAATATCAATGTGTTGATCTTTGATCTTGTTTTGTGAGTGGTTACTAAAGGTGTTCACCCTTATTTGAATACATGTCTTATTGAACATGGTATCAGAGAGCATTTGAGGACCCACTCCCATTGTAGATCGATATCATGAATTCATGTTGCTACATCTCTAGTTTTTTCCATTTTCCTACAATTCTGTGTTGAGAGGATTATTCCATTGCATCCAGAGCACTCGTTTCAATTAGTAATTCCTTTTATTTCACTTGAAATTGTTTCTATTTTCCCAAGATATGAATATTTTAGTTAGATCTAGAGGTATTAAGCATGAATACACCCTTTTAATTTTTTACAGAGATAATATTTTGATTTTCTATTTTTTATTTCTGACTTGCTACTCTTTTCAATCTGTGTATGATCTTTTCCATGTGCCCTGTGTGATCTCAACAAATAAAAAACATAGTGGAAAGGGTTTTCTTGTCTATGTATGTTATTTTCCATGTGTTGTTTGCAATCTAGATAAATAAAAAACAAAGGGAAAAATTGCATTTTATGGGTAAGTTAATCGAGATCTAACCCTTGTTTCCATCGAGAAGTGAAATTATTTCCTTGTGCAAAAAGAGTTGTTTATGAGCATGCTCTCCAAGGCCGTCTTCCACAACAACAACAACAACAACAACAATGCCCCCAATCCTCCTTCTTAACAATATAATGTGTTTTGCACTAGCTCACTTGGTTAAAAGTTGTTTTATTAGGTAAGAGGTCTTGAGTTTAGGTCTCTTTTTTGTTATTTTTTTTTGAAAAAGTTCATGCATCCAATGTAAAGTGCATTTCACTTAAATTATAAAAGTGAATCACTATAAGTAGCTTTAATAGTTTATTTTAAGTTGTTTTTTTTGCATGCAACTTTCATTTATAAAGTAACTTCATTGTAAAAGTGATTCCCACTTATTATTTAAAAGTGGGTCACCTCATAAGAAACTTATTTGTAAAAGTGAGGTTATTAAAAGAAGGGTTATCACCACATTGACCAACTTCTACTTTCCACATGGCTCTTTGGTTACCATTTATGCATTTTTTTCAAAAGGGCAGAAGTTTCACATATGAAGTCTGTTTTTAGTGTTGTTTTTTTTTAGACAACCTATCTTTATGAGAGCATTCCATCAATACCATCAGTTTTGTACTTTAAATACATATTATTTGCATATTTAATATGGATTCTCCCAATGATGTTTTTATTACTAGTGCCAACTACTTCTCATGGAAATCCCATATGGAGGATGTATTAAGAAGTGAAGGAATGTACCATATTACCTTAGGAAAATAATAAGAACCCAATGATGATGACAAGTATGCGAAATGGGATGATAGGAATGATGAAGCACGTGGAATAATCGACATGCCCATCTCTCATGATTTAAGGTTTCACCTTCAAGGAGTTAAGGGCCTAAATAAATCTTGGGAAAGAATTGAATTTGTGTTTGGTAAAAACAATATTATTAGACCTCACTAGTTGGAAAACCAATTAATGACTTTAAGTCCAGATGATTTTCCTTGCATTGAAGATTACTTATCTAAGTGCAAAACACTTATAATTTTGTGTATAGAGTGACAACTATATATGAAGGAAGATCAACGCACATATGTTATTCTCTCTAAGATTGGTAGTGCATATTCTATTTTTGCATCTACCTTTTATGCCACTAGAGAAAATCTAGGGAGTGCATATAAATAACCCTCTTTCGAGTCCTTTTGTGATGCTCTAATTCAAGAATAAGACAAGCTTTTGCAACTTGTATTGATTAGCACTGCAAGTACATCCAACAAAGCCTTAGTGAGGTCCAAACAGAAAGATAAATCCAAGAATCCCAAGAAGCAACATCCTTGTCACAACAACAAGAAAAACTAGGGTCCCAAACCCTCTCCGCCATCTCCTGCTCCTAATGGTGACTAAGGTGAAAAACCTAAAAATAAGAAGATTGACAAATATTGTAGCTTTTGTGGGAAATATGGTCATGTGTACTCCAATTTTTTTAAGAAAATGGAATCTTTGGAAGCACCGATGAAGAAGCACAACATCAATATTTATTCTTATTATTATAACTCTTCTTCTCATGGACATGAGCATTTTTATTTTAGTTTCTCCTTCAATGCAACTTCTACTTCTTTTTCTGATGAGTGGCTTATTGATTCTGGAGCACATTATCATATCGCTAAGGATAAAGCCATATTTTCTACTCTTAATGAATTTAATTAACACCAAGTAAACATTTATTGGTGATGATATATCTCTTAGTGTTGTAGGGTCTGAAATGTTCAGGTAGATAATGGTCATTTCAATGATGTATATGTGTTCTAATTCTTTCCTATAACCTTCTATTAGTGTATCAAATCACTCATTCAGGTGAAGGTAAAACTGTAGAGTTTTCAACTCACCAAGTTGTAATCAAGGATCTAAAAGATCTTAAGCATGTTATTGCAACTGGAATTGATGATGATATTACTAGGTTGTACACATTTGACAACTTTGGGTCATCATATTTTCTATCAGTTTTTGTTTCTCATAGCGATGACTTGAATTTTTTTTTGCATAAGTGGTTTTGTTATTTAAACTATCCCTCATTGAAACAACTATGTAATCAACAGATGGTGACCAATCTTCATATTTTTTATTTCATAGATGGTGTTTTCCCCAGTTGTGTTCATGGAAAACATAATCAGGATATTTTTGACAAATGCGCCTCTTGGCACACCTTGTCCCCTTTGCAAATTGTTCACAATGACTTGTTTGATATGCTTTCTTCTCCTTCTTTTTATGGGTGCAAGTATTTCTTAACTTTTATCTATGACTTCTCTAGATGCACTTTGGTTTACTTCTTAAAACTTAAGATCAAAGTGTTTGAACAAATAACATAGGCTAATATGTGAACAACAATTTTAGAAGTTACTACACTGCACAGGGCATCCAAATGAAACAAACTATTCCATATACACCACACCAAAATGGTGTTGCTGAGAGAAAGAATCAAACATTAAAATAAATAAATAATCATATGATCCAATCTAAGGTATTAAGTCTTAATTATTGGGAGGAAGCCATTAACTGTGAAAATTACATAGTAAATTGCACTCCCACAAAGGCTCTAAAAAATATAACATCAGAAGAAGCATGGAATAAAATTAACCCAGATGTAAGCCACTTTAGTGTATTTTGAAGTGTAGCATGGGCTCACATTCCTGATGAGAAAAGCAAAGCTTTACAAACTCAAAGTGAGAAGTGTATTTTTATTGGTTATTCTAAAGATATAAAAGTTTATAGACTTATTCAACCTCATTATAATTAAATTATTATTAGAAGAGATGTTACATTTGATGAAAATAACTTGGCTTGCAATCCTAATTCAACATTTATGCCTTCTTCGGTCTACAAGCCATTTTCGACATTTGTTCCATGTTCTGTTCCTATTCTGGTTTATTATTCTTCAGATGATGATAGTGAGGATGGAAATACACCTTCACTTTCTAACCTTCCTCTAGTTGACTCCATTGAATACGAACCTACACCAACACCACAAATTCCTCGATGGGTTTGTTCAACTTAAGAAGTAGCTGGTGATCTTGTCAGTGATCCTTCGGATGAACATAGAACATGTTCACAGTTTCAATGAGCCTCTTCTATTTTGGCTCAAGTTTTAGAGACTCATGATCTAAATACATTTGAAAAATATTTAGGTCATCCAGATTGGGATACAACAATGAATGAAGATTATCGTTCTTTAATGGAAAACAATACTTGGGATCTTGTACCTCTTCCAAAAGGAATAAAAATTGTCAAACATAAAGGGGTGCATAGAACTAAGTATGCATTAGATGGAAGTGTTGAAAGACACAAGGCCCGATTAGTTTCCAAAGGATTCTCTCAAGTTGAAGGCATTGACTATAATGAAACCTTTTCCCCCGTAGCCAAAATGAACTCCATCTGCCTTTTTCTTTCCCTTGTTGCCTCACATAAATGGGAGGTCCATCATATGGATGTTAAATCCACCTTATTGAATGGTTTACAAGAATAAATCTACATGCAGCAACCTCCTAACTATGTATAGAATGACTCCAGCCTTAAGAAATCTCTTTATTCTCTTAAGAAATCTTCTCAAGCTTGGTATGCCAAAATGGATTTATTTCTTCTTGATGTTGACTTTTCTAGATGTCATTTAGACCCTAATGTATATACCAAGAAAGCAGGAAGCCATCTCATAATCCTTGTTCTTTATGTTGATGAACTTATCCTCACTAGTAGTGACCCAGAACTTTTAAACCATGTGAAAACTAGCCTTAAGAGGAAATTTGAAATAATGGACTTGGGATATTTTCACTATTTCCTTGGCCTCCAATTTTGGAAAACCAAAGAATATTTTTTTCTTTCCTAGTCTAAGTATGCTTGTGAACTTATTGATTGCTTCAACATGGAAGATACTAAACTAACCCCTTCTCCCTTTCAATCTAGAGTCAAACTTCTTGCCACTTGTACTTCTCTCGAAGTTGATGCCACTTTGTACCATCAATTATTTGGTAGCCTCTTATATTTGAATTATACCCATCTCAATATTTCCTTTGTTGTTGGTATTTTTTCCTGGTATATGCGAACACCCCATGAAATTCATTAAAGAGAAGCTAAAAGAATACTTGAGTATGTCTAGGGTATAGTTCATTTCAGGATACATTACAACTCATAGGGGACTCCTTTATTGGTTGGCTTCACTGATTCAAATTGTGTGGTTTCACTAATTTAGATTGGGTCAATTACCCGATGATCGAAAGTCTACTAGAGGTTATGTTTTTATCATTGGTCTAGGACTTGTCACTTGGGCTTGTAAGAAACAACAAGATATGTCTCAAGTTATTCAATAGAAGCAGAGTACCTAGCAATGATTAATGCAAGTCAATATTCCTTGTGGCTTTGACATATCCTTTCAGAGTTTGGATTCTAGCAACAAGATTTGACAACCCTCTAGTGTGATAATCAAAGTGCCATTAATCTTGCCAAAGAGCTAGTTCAACATTAGTGCAGCAAATACATTGAGATACACATGCACTTCATCTGAAATCTCATTCATGATCAAGTTATTGAAGTGCTCTTTTTCCCTACAAAAGATCAAGTTGCTGACATATTCACAAAGTCTCTTACATAAGCGAAATTTTCCAAACTTCGATCTATGTTAGGAGTTCAGGAAGTTCTCATTAAGGGGGGATAAGCTCTAATTCCTCCTTCCTTCTCTTATGTTGTCACCTTTGTAAATCCTTCAATCCTATCCCAAGTTGTTCTTAAGAGGGGATGATAGGATATTTAGACACTTAGGAGTTAGTTAAGATCAACTTGGTCTAATGTGTCACTAGGTAAAAATGTGTTTCTTTAGTGTGAATTATTATGAATTTGTAGTTAGGTAATTTGATGGTCATGATATGTTGTCAACATAGATCGATCAAATGCTTCATATTCTCCTTGATCTTAATGGATACATTGATCCATGGCTTAGCAACTGATTGGTCCATGATCTCTATTTAAAGAGGATGGAGGGTCATTTTCCGATGATCGATTTCAAGACACTCTCTTGTAAATGTCTTTGTAATATTTTCTTTTGCATTAATAAATTTCTCTAAGTGTCCACATTGGTTGGGGCCGTGGATGTTTCCCCATAGGGGTTTTACCATGTAAAAGCATCGATGTGTTGATATTTGATCTTGTTGTGTGAGTGGTCATTGAAGGTGTTCATCCTCTATTGGAATACATGTGTTGTCGAACATAAAATCCACCTCAAACTTTAAGGAGGTCCACTAAGCAAAGAAGAAAATGAGACTAGTATAATTATAGTCCATTTGATTTTAGATGTATATTTTCTTAATTTGATCACATAGGTGAGCCTAGAATTATGCAAGGGTCAATGGAAATGGAAGATAATGAGACCTTGATACTGGTCATGGATAAGGAATTGAATACACTTAGAAAAAATGATACATGGGACTTGGCACCATTTCTTGATGGATGGAAACCCATTGGATGTTAATGGGTGTTAAAAAACAAGATCAATTTAAATGGAACTGTTGAAAGCACAAGGCAAGGTTAGTTGAAAAAGGCTATTCCCAAGTTGAGGGGATACACTTTGGTGAGATGTTTTCCCCAATTTCTAAGTTACATCTATTAGATTCCTATTATCTATAGTAGTAGCATTTGATTTAGAGATACAATAGATAGAAGTGAAAAAAACACTCCTACATGGTGACTTGAAGGAGGATATCTATATTACATAGTCAAATTACTAAATTGAAAAAATTAAAAAAATCATTGGTTAAAAAATTAAAAAAGTCTTTATATGGTCTCAAACAATTTCCCAGAATGTGGTACCAAAAGTTTGATTCTTTTGTGTTTGGATTGAGATTTTTGAGATCCAAATCATATCACTATGTGTAATAAAAAAAATATGGTGGTCATTTCCTTGTTATTACTCTATATGTAGATGACATGTTATTCTTTGATAACAATAAGAATGATATTTGTGATTTGAAGTCTCAACTTTCAGAAACATTTTATATGAAGGACTTGGGGGATACAAAATATCTTAAGAATAAAGATCAAGAAAAATAGAGAAAATAAAAAGATTTGGTTGATCCAGAGTAAGTATATAAACCTTGTGCTACAACATTTTCACATAGCATATGTAGACCATTGAGTATTCCAATCTATGTGGCAACTAAGCTTTCAATTGGGCAATGTCCTACAACACACACAAAGATTAAGGATATGGATTTTGTTCCTTATACTAGTGCAGTTGGTATTTTGATGCATACCATGGTCTATACTAGACCAAACATATCCCAAGTAGTGGGAGTATTGAGTCAATTCATGGCTAATCCTAGAAATAAACACCGGGTTGCAGTGAAAAGGGTCTTTAAGTATTTTCAAGATATTTTTGAATACTTTGTTTTCTATCATAGTGATATTTTAGGGGACTCACACTCAATGGATATACAAGGTTGTGTGGACTTAGATTGGAAAAGGGATGTAGATAGAAGATCTACAAGCAAACACATGTTTCGATTGTTTGGTGGAGAAATAAGTTGGATGAGAAAGTGACAAGTTATGGTTTCTTTGCCCACTACAAAGACAAATTATATGGAAACTACTCATGCATGTAAGGAGACCATTTGGATTTTGAAACTATTTTTAGAAGTAGGGCTAAGTAAAAGAGCTATTATAGTTCAATGTGATAGTAAAAATGTCATTTGTCTAGCTAAGAACCCAACCTTTCATGAAATTAAAGAATATATAGATATCTAGTAGCATTTCATTAGGGCCACAATTAACTCCCAATTTGATGAATTCTCCCTTATACTCTTGTAATGTATATGACAAGTGGGAGAATGTTTAGATATGGGTGCCATACATCTTGCAGTGCTATAATGGAGCAGAGAATAAATTCAAAGCGATCACAAGGAATAAATGTCTAGTAGTAGCAAGGATTGTATGAAGATCAATATCAAGTAATGAGAGTGATTCCCATTAGTTTACCTCTGATATTATAGATACCATATTCAAGTTTCACTCCTACCCTATAACTGCTTATCTATTACTAGTATAACGTGCTAAATTGGAGCAATCACGCTTACCTAGTTTCAACATAATCAAATGGGTTCAATTCCCATAACATTCATGCTTACTTACTCATAGACCGCCTTGTTAATGCCTGCCTGCTTCCTCTTTTCTCTTTACCTTGAACTGCTGCTGCATCACCAAAGTTGTTGAACCACCGGCTGCTTGCTTATTGGGTGATTGCTAAGCAATTTAATAATTGGTAAATTAATTTCTCATAATTTCCAACATGTAAAATTGGAAGAACATAAATGGTTTATAGTTTTGTTATGCTTATTTATTAAGTTATAGGGTTGGAGGAAAACAAAGTGTGAATTTCAACTTCTTGTTATGCTCTTGAATTTTTTTATAAATCCTTATGCTACTACTAAAGACTCTTGTTGAGAGGACTTAGTAATATATTGTAACCATTTAGTTATTAATAATAAATTGAACATGCTTGAGTTTGTAGAACTTTTCTCTTCGAAGTTTGTACTTGTATTTTATATTTTAAACTTTTCTCTCTGTAGTTTGTGGAACTTGAGGTTGTACCTATTTTTATTGTACCTTTACCCATAATACCAAATATTCAACATATGGTAATTAATCTATTAAAAATTCTAAAGTTTATTATAGTTCTAAATACATAAAATTTATTTACGTTTTATTACCATTTCATACAAGATCATTTTATGGAACACCACTCTAAGTATATGCTTAGTATATCTTTGATACGTTAGAATTATTAAAATTCATATGTGATTATGCTTTAAATATTTCTCTAACAAAGTTAAACAAAGAGTGCCACTCCTCAAGTCACTAACACACTCCTAAATCTATGGAGAGATTAATATGGGAATGATTTAAAAAACTATGTAGTTATAAAATTAGTCATTATAATCTTCAGTATGCAACATTGACATCATAGGGAGATTTTTGATTGGGAGCCTTCAACTTTTTCTTTTCATATTCCTCCCTAAACTCCTTATTTTCATTCCACATTCTCATGAATTTTTCAACCTGCCATTGAATATAAAATTAGTCATTGTAAAGTTCAAATCTATTCTATATGTAACATTGACGTCATAGGGATATTGCTAGCTTTCTTTGTTCATATTCCTCCCTAAACTCCTTATTTTCATTTCACATTTTCATGAAATTTTTAACCTGCCATTGAATGAATATTCAGTTTAATTTCTCTTTTATCTACAAAGTCAAAAAGTAAGAAATACCTCAAGTATGGATCTTTTTTCCAAATCAGAAATGTTCTGGTTGTAAGGAAGCCAGAAGGCTAAATTATGATAAATGATTATAACTTGGGTGAATGTAAGAATCTAGTTTTTAATAATGAGAATTGAACTTGAATGGACAAAATAACAATCATACTATCTCACCATTTAAACTAAACCCATGTGACATCATTTCCTTTCGATATCATTACCTACACAAACATGACAAGTAAAAAATAAAATGATAACTATACTTGAATTTCATTATTTATGAATTTTTGAATTATAATTTTGATTTATCTATGATATCTTTATCGTAAGTTTTGAGGACTATATCCTTCAACCATCTTATTGGTGATGTTTTGAAAAAAATGATTATTCAAAAGTGGTGGCCTACATTCCATCTAACACTACTTGCAAAGATTTGTAAAAGTTTCCTTTTATATATATTATATTGTATTTTTCTTTTTCTTTCTATTCTCATGAGTTCCAATGACTCCATGATTGATACTTACATTGAGGGAACACATAATTATCTCTACAAGATTCGAATACTTAACTAACAACATAGTTGAACTTGATGGTCTACAACAAAATTTCTTCCCTTAACACAACTACCACAACATATTTGAACAATCAACATGCTTGCACTTCAAGGCTCTCACATCATATGCATCTCCTTGACATAAATTGTATCTAAGAAATGAATAAAGTTGGTGTTTTAGTGCCATAATTCTATGAGTTATTATACTAATTGAATCCCATTGTTTATTTATTTTTCAGTGTTGTAGCACACCTTTTCAGCTACCATGGATTAATCGCTCTTAAAAGGAAACTTTAACACCACTTGGTACATAACTCATACAGGTATTATATAATCCACATGCATTTAAACAAATAAACACATTCTACATAGAGTATTCATACGAGTTACTGCCATAATTAATAATCAATAGCGTTTCATACTAATTCATATACCCAGCGGAAATCATGATAACATAAACAATAGAGTCATGCAAAACATGATTAAAACATAATCAGATACTTATCTTTTAACAGTGGTAGAATCCACCAACCAAGTGCAGGCCTTGCACGAACCTCCCAGCCTTAGACCACACTGCTCATCAGCTCAGCAGCGGGTCACCCCCGAGCTGGGACTAAGCTCCACCCCGAGACAAGGAATCCTAGGTTAGGNATGCCTGTTCCACCCCAAGAGGATACACCTTCTCTGTCACCTAGACAGTCCTTCAGTTGCTAACCTCCCTTGCCTTGGGTTACAGCAACAGACCAGACCGGAAGTCTCCGAGCTCTGTGGTAGCTACAAGGTTCCTTCCAGGAGTTCTCTTCTTCCTCTGCGCACTCTCTCGCCTGGAGAGAATCACTCACAGGTCAACAAACCTCCCACGCAGTCCAGCACTGCGTGGCCACACAACCAACGAAAAAATAGACACGGCTTTTTCCACAGGCTCAGCAATGGAAAAATGGCTCAGGGTCACGGCTTTGGAACAGAGATCTCACACATAGGCTCGATCTCGGGTAGTGGATGCAAAAGGATTCTCCAGACACAGCACGGGATTTTTTGATTGAAACAGAGGTGAAACCGGCTCTTTCAGAATCGATCATAGGTTTCTAGTTCAGTACGGAGGTATACACGGGTTTTTCAGTTCAGAAGGTGTACGAGGTTTTTTTCTGCAGAGCTCGTGTCAGTCGTACTACTCAGAGCCCATACACCCTCAAGCAGTCCGCTCCAATGAGAAAGTGAACCCCCTTCATGGTCCACCCAAACTATTTTATTCGCATGCACCAGGGTCAACACTTGTCGCCCTGGAGACTGCATGCGTTCCTCCAGCACGCATCACCTTCCCTTGGTTAGGAACTTAGGATAAAAAAATATAAATGGCACATGTTCTTTTGGAATAATAATAAAATATTATTCCTAGGCTTAAGCCCCCCTCCCCCCCTAGGCTAAACACTTATCCCCTTTTCCCACCTTCCAGCCCCTAATCCCTTACCTTCTCAATGGAAGCTTAGTCCCCCTTCACTCATTCATCGTGGTCGGTCTACACTTGGTGGTGTTTACAATTTTATTAAATGTTTTTGCATATATACAAGTACAAAAGTAGGCCCTTGGCCTCCAACCCTTAGGCTCTCTGGCCTAACAATCACATAAGCCCACCGGCTTATACAAACTTGGCTCACCAACCTATAACATATATTTACAATTCATTTCATACATCAGATTTACAACTAGGCTCAGCCTTGGGGACATTACAATCCCTCTCCCTTATTTTTGCATTGTCCTCAGTGCAACTTACACTGTCTCTGCAAGCCTTTCAAAATTTTCAAAAAGATGCAGGTACTCTACCTGCATAACTTCTTCATGCTCCCATGTCACATCCTCAGGACTATACCATGTCCACTGGACCTTTATAAGCTCTATGGATCAATTCCAGAGTTGTTTGATTTTCCTGTCCAATATGCGCACAGGATGCACTTGCAGGACACCTTCT
>JASDQU010245246.1:50457-68136 GCA_032191745.1 Picea mariana | reverse complement strand
TGATTAAAACTTCGATTTTCTCTGCGTTTTTAATTTGTGAAACTTGGATAAAACTCTAAGTCTTGAATGCCAATCTCTGTGCTTTCTTGTGATTGATTACATCTGCATGTTTGAATGATAAACCCCAGCGTACAGATTGGGAAAAACTCTGCGTTTTTGAAATATCTGTTCTCTCTTTGAATAATATGTTTGTGTTGGTTTAAATGATATGGATGCTAGTTACTAGTGCGTTTTATACCCTTGTGTTTTAATTACCATATGCGTTTATTTTCTGGGTTATTTACTGAGTTGTGAGTGTTCTGCGTTTTCCCACTATGATTTTAACTCAGTGATATTCAATGTATAGTCAACATTATATATAAATTAATTCCTTGCTAAAATTCCTTTTATATTGTTATTGTTATCCCTTTATATGACAATGAATTACATGACAAGAAATTTTGATGGATGCAGTAAAGTTGTTAATAGACAACGTTTTTATATACTGTAAATTTAATATACACATAGATATAAATATACGACGAATTTAATATGCCCAGATATATATACTATGAATTTAATATACATTTGAATGGAAGAGAGTTTATTCACTGAATGACAGCGAAATTTTACAGTTGAATGGAAGTGAGTTTAATCATTGATTGACAAGGAATTTTACCTTGAATGATCATAAAATTCTACCTTGATTGACAACATTTTTCATGTTATGAAAACATTATTGAATATCCTAATTTAACTCAACGATATATATGAATACACAACAATATATGTTGGCACAGGGGTAGACCCAGGGTTCAACGCTCAAGAGCGCACTAACAAAGCCCTAACTACTGACCCTTTCGACAACACCTGGGAAGAAGATGAAGTCTCACCCGACGTAGAGGCAGGGGTGGTTGCAAGACTTAGGTGTCTGCAACCTTAGCTGGGACACATATATGTGATTATATCATTTACAGAGCACTTAGCATCGATCATTTATCAATATTCAACCCTTATTATACTTCACAGACAACACAGAGCTTCATGGTGTACACCCAGATCTACAATATTTCAGCACTTAACCATAGTAACCCAGATCAGATCCAGAAGATCAACACTAAGCATCCTCATACACATTAGATATAACAATCATATATATCTAAGAAGCACATAGAATAAGTGAATATCCTAATTTAACTCAGCGATATATATTAATACACAACAATATCTGTTGGCACAGGGGTAGACCCAGGGTTCAATGCTCAAGAGCGCACCAACAAAGCCCTAACTACCAGCCCTTTCGGCAAGACCTGGGAGGAAGATGAAGTCTCACCCAAGGTAGAGGCAGGGGTGGTTGCAGGACTCAGGTGTCTGCAACCTTAGCTAGGACACATATATGTGATTATATTATTTACAGAGCACTTAGCATCGATGATTCGTCAATATTCAACCCTTATTATACTTCACAGACAACATAGAGCTTCGTGGTGTACACTCAGATCTACAATATTTCATCACTTAACCATAGTAACCCAGATAAGATCTAGAAGATCAACACTAAGCATCCTTATACACATTAGATCTAACAATCATATGTATCTAAGAAGCACATAGCATAAGTGGATATATCAAAGCGCATTGCATAAGCAAAAATAAACACATTGAATCAAATCAGAGAGCATAACACACAGATTTACATGGTTCACCCCCAACCTGGGGCTACATCCACAAGATCTTCTTCTTTATTATCGTCTTCAATATGTTACAAGCACAAAGCCTCCAAAACCCTTCTTCGCATAGGACATAAGATCTGCACAACTCGCTAGATCCTTCTTCCTTATGTTACAACACTTAACTTTCTATAGAAACCTCACAGTAACTTGCACTTAGCCTTGCAAGCCTTACACAGTTCATACAGGGCACTTATCCAACATCACATAGATGCACTACCAATTGCACTAAGAAATCACATATACTACTTCTTATATTTCCTATCCTTCTATTTATACATTACAAAAGTGGGCCTAAGCATGGGTAAACCCACGGGCCGACATCCCTTTCCCATTACATATTCCCCAAAACCCAAAAAGGACCCAAAAGGGGGCCTAGATTTTGCAATTTCTTCTTCTCTTTGTGCTTTGTCTTCGACAGGTTGTCAAAGTCCCAAAAATGGTCAATTATGACCAAGTGTTTCTCAAAACTTGGTCAAGGTCCAACATGCCCCCAACACTCACCTGTGACTTGTCTCGAGTCACTCTGGTCTAATCAATTCCACCTTGAATTCCTCGAGATTGTCTCGAGCTGCTTCGACTTGCTGCAGTGTGACGACCTCTTGCTCAGTGAAATCCTGGATCACTGCATCATTTACTGGCCCTTCCAGGCATTGTTCTGCAGTGATGACAACCTGTTCAAGCTTGACTCCATGGATTTCAACTTCAGTGAACAATTGGCATGGCTTTTCTTGGATTGGTTGAAGTTGTTGGGAGACTTCCATCACTTTGCTTTGCAGCGTGTGTACCTATTATTGGGTAGTGCATTTTTCTGGAAATCTCTTCATTCTTTCGATTGGGGTAAAGGCCTTCAGTTGCACCTGTAGTGTATCTGCGTGTTTCTTTTCTTCTTGGAGTTGTGTCTCCAATGCTTGCAACTCTGGATTCTCTGTGAGGTTCTCATAAGTCTGGGTGCTTCTAGCACTCATCTTCTTGCAATCCAAGGCAAGGGTTTTTAATTGGCCAACTGCGCTACGGGAAGTTTCCTTCCTGAGATCTCTTATTTCTTGAGGAGTCTCGGGCACGGTGCAAAGTGCTAAATCTACGATGCACTGCTTAAGTTGCTGGATTACTTATTCAAGTTGTGCCACCTACTGTGGGACATGTTCTTTAATATTCACTTCTATGACTGTCACAGAGCGAAGGGCTTTGTGAACCCTTTCTTGTACTTCAAGCTGCTCTGCTAGCAACTGGTCCTTGCTCTGCTGTAACTATGATTTTTCTTCATCCCACTTTTCTTGCAGGGAAAGATTTTCCCATTCTGCTTTACTCTGTTGTTCTACAAGTGCGCTTTGTACTTGTGTCAAAGCCTGGGTGGCTTGCGCTATTTCTTCTTGAGATCGTCGAAGGCGAGATTCGACTTTATCGACGATATGGTGTAATTGGGTGGTCTCATCCCCTGTTCCTGTTGTTCCGATTGTCAAGGGCGCAGTAGAAACTGCTCAGCTAGATTGGAGTGCCTACTGCACCTCTTGAAGTTCACCCTTGATTCGGCTGAATACCTCCTCTTGCTTTGCTTCTTGATTTTCTGCGATCTCTAGTGAAGCATCATTCAAGGCAACGACTAAGAAGTTGAATTCGTTGGGTGTGAGGGTAGTCTTAAATGTAGTTCGGGTGGCCTTAGTTTTCTTCCAGGATGAGGGATTTGGTGGGGTAATCTTCATTTTCTTAGAAGGATGCTCCTCCTCTCTAGGCAGAGTAACCTCGCCTTTGTTTTACTCAACTTTTGTGCCACCTAGTTCTTCACCATCACCTCCCTGCACAAGTGAGATTGAAGTAGTCTTCGTGGATGTGCTATGGACATCTTGAACTTCATCATCCTTCTTGGTATTTCTTGGTCCAGGTGTATCCAACATAGCTTTAGGGATATCCACATCGGACATTTCTGTTGGGTCTACTGCAACAAGGAGGTTCGCCGATCATTCCTTGCTAATCTGCTCCAAGTCTTCTTCTGTCCACTTGTAGTACGACTGGAGCTGTTGTTTGTGCTCATCAACACGCGCTGTGATATAGGTGAAGTGGCAGTCCGCACTGAATTTTATCAAAGGTCTAAACCTGTGAAGTGTTTTTGGGGTAAGGCGTGGTGTAGAATGGATTGCATTCTTCAATTGGTTTTAATAGGTGTGGAAGATGACATTAGACCACCACTGCTTGTTCATGTCGCTGGAGTGCCACAACGTACAGAACTTCGTGGCCAGTGGTTCGAAGAGTTCGATCTCCAGAAAAGTGGCACCTTCTGGTAGCTCCTAGGCGATGAAAGTGATTAGTATGAGAAACAAACTAAAGTGGAACTCATACCCTTGGTATTGCGCTTCTTTGCAGTCAAGATCTAGTTGGTTTACAAGGTACCGTGCCCAATTCATCTGTAGTCCCTCGACGCACTTCCCTACAAGGTCAACTACGAATCCAGTCGCTTGTGTTGGTCTGTTCTTGCAAACTAGCTTGCCCGCGATTAGCTGACAGGCAAGGTGCACTGCGCCACTCTGGATAGAGGCTACCTTATAGCCTCGTGTGCCTTTCTTGACATCGACATAAGTTTCTTTTATCTTCTGTGCTAGTGCTCAGTCTGAGGTGTTTCCAGGGTAAAAATCCTATGGGTCAGGGCCCTGCATACTAAGTCCTATGATCTGATTGATCAAGGTCGGATCCACAGTGATACCGTGGTCCAACCATAAGTATCCTCCATGGTAGTAGGACAACAACAACTTGATGCATGCGTTGACTTCCTGGTGTCTGCCGAAGTGCGAGATCTTCATTACATTAAGCAGTGTGGACTGCGTGAGGTTCTAGGTCCATGATTGCGGGACAATCTTAGAATTCTTGCCTTTGGTCCTGGTTAAGTACTTATGCAGGGCTAACATTCTTTAAACTTTACAATCTCCAAGGTTAAAATCACTAAACTTTAGTGCTGCGAGATTATCCTGGTCAACACGAACTACACACACCCCTTTTGGAAGGTACGCAGTGATTAAAGTGTACTCAAATTCTTGAGGTACACTGTCATAGTTTATGGCATCGCTTAGAGGTGGTAAGTAAGTAGGTAGAATGCATGGGATAAGCTTGACATTTGCGATGTCATCCGTGTGCTTTGTCCGTTTCTCATCGTTTGATCGGGATGGACCGGCATGAGCAGTGGAAGGGGAGACCTGGAGTCCTCTCGTTGATGATTCTTAGACTCCTATAGATAATCCTTTCTCTGACATGAATCTCTCAGTCATTAAGTCAATCAAAACTTCTTCAACTACTTTCTCAACATCACTGAGCTCGTCCGGCATACAAGCTCAGGTCAACTAGCTCGGGTGTGAAAATGAATTTAGGGACTGTAGTGAATGGTATGGGAACAAGGAAATGATCACAGGGTGAAGTAATCTTAGATTTTGGGCTCAAATTCTCACTTAGCAAAAATTATTCTCGGTGCGTGGTGCAATGGACTAAGTAGGGAAACTTAGCAACGGTCTGCTTGCAATGGGTATGAGGTTGCATTAACTTATGTTATGTCCATTATGGCACGATCTAATGGTATAGTGGCAAGCCGTAAATGCTTTCTGACCCATTCGAAGTGGCAGTTGAATGGTTATATTGGCTTCCAACGGCTATATTACTTTGCCTCAGTGAAGTGGCATATGTCGCTGTTCTGATATCCTAACGAAGCTCCAATTCTGCAAAGTGTCTTGCTGCGAGGTACCCTCTAGGATTTTCTATAATTTTTCAATCTCAGCCTTCTTCTTACTTATATTTCTAGCCTTCTTTCCAGTGAGATTCATCTCGGTGATTGTCTTCCCATTTTTATTCTTATTTCCCTTGGACATAGTCACTTCGTGCTGGTGAGATTCTCTCCTAGGGTTTAGGTATATCACTTCTTCTTTGTCTAGGGTACAAATTTCATCATTTTTTGTAGCTTTGGCCTTGATTTCTGGGCTTCTAGTGTCATATGGCTTCGAGTGGTTCTCCTGTTCTTCTATCAACTGTGCGATCCTTTTAGTCATGAAATCTTTTAACTCTTGTCTCTGCTGTTCTAAAACCTCTTCTTCTTCCTTCTTTCTGGCTTGATCTCTTTCAATCCAAGGTTTTCTGAGTAGCATAGTAAATGGGGAACTATCCTCAATGAATTTGATAATCTCAAAATCTTCTTCTGTTGAAGTTCCATTGACTGTCATAGGTATTTGAGCGAGTTTCCACATAACATTATTAGTTTTCCACTGAATAGTCCTATTCCTCCCAGTGAAGGAATCATGGAAGGCTTCCCTATAGCTTCCCAAGTTATTTCTGGCATAATGTTCACTTGTGTTTCTTCATCAAGAATACAATCAATGTTGAAGTCCCGTATTCTTGCTTAGACTTGCTCCTTTTCTTTGAAGATATATGGTAATCAGACATCTTTATGTGCTTTGAAGGTTTCTTTCATCTGTATTAATACTTTCTCTGATTCTTGTTGGGTTTCTACCTTTTCTAGATCTGCCTTATGGTCTTCTTGATTCATATTTATCCTTTCAAGCTTAGCGATCATTCTAGGGAAATCCAATACCTCATGGTCCATAGCTTTGCAACAAAGACAACTAGGTCTTCAACCAGGGCATTCCTTATCTAGATGGCCTGGTTTTCTGCAACTGTAACATAGGATTAATCCTCACTTTCTTTTAAATGATCCCCAACCTCTTGTGTACTGCGCACTAGAATCGTGATAGCTAACCTGAAAAAAATTATTTCTAGGATCGTGCATCCATTTTTTAGTCCAGACATTATTTCTATGCATAGGTATAACATATCTATCATTATACTTATCATATCTATTCATATCAAACTTTATTTCATCTATTAATGCCCTAGTTTTTAAGCTAGGACATAATCTATCAAACATACCTAGATCCATGCTTTAGAAACAAAAAATTTCACTTATCTTACTTCTACATAGCACAAAGCTTCAAGATCTAAGAACTTTTAACTATTCTTACCTTTATTAGAGCACAAAGCTTACATATCTTACCTCTTTTTTGCAGATCTAACCTCTTTCTTTCAGAAATTTCCACTTTTACTTTTCTTAGAGGACAGAGCATTCAAATCTCACTTCTTTTCTTCAGATATGATCTTCCTTTCTTTAGATATGACCTTATTCCTGGCACAAAGCTTCACAGGTCGAGTAACAAGATGCGCACTAGGGAAATCGATCTACACACAGAGCTTTCTTTTGCACAAAGTATCTTCTTCCTCAATTCCCAACAATCACAGTTTCAGGTCTCGACAACAGAACCATTTGTTGGCACAGGGGCAGACCCAAGGTTCAATGCTCAAGAGCGCACCAACAAATCCCTAACTACCAACCCTTTCGGCAACACCTGCAAAGAAGATGAAGTCTCACCCGAGGTAGAGGCAGGGGTGGTTGCAAGACTCAGGTGTCTGCAACCTTAGTTGGGACACAGATCTGTGATTATATCATTTATAGAGCACTTAACATCGATCATTCATCAATATTCAACCCTTATAATTATACTTCACAGACAACACAGAGCTTCGCGGTGTACACTCAGATCTACAGTATTTCAACACTTAACCATAGTAACCCAGATCAGATCCAGAAGATCAACACTAAGCATCCTCATACACATCAGATATAACAATCATATATATCTAAGAAGCACAGAGAATAAGTGGATATATCAAAGCACATATCATAAGCAAAGATAAACACATTGAATCAAATAATAGAGCATAACACACAGATTTATGTGGTTCACCCCCACCCTGGGGCTACGTCCACAAGATATTCTTCTTTATTATCGTCTTCAATATGTTACAAGCACAAAGCCTCCAAAACCCTTCTTCTCATAGGACAAAAGATCTGCGCAGCTCGCTAGATCCTTATTCCTTACGTTACAACACTTAGCTTTCTATATAAACCTCACAGTAACTTGCACTTAACCTTGCAAGCCTTACACAGTTCACACAGAGAACTTATTCAACATCACATAGATGCACTACCAATTTCACTAAGAAATCACATCTACTACTTCTTACATTGCCTATCCTTCTATTTATACATTACAAAAGTGGGCCTAAGTGTGGGTAAACCCACGTACCGACATCCCTTTCCCATTACATATTCCCAAAAACCCAAAAAGGACCCAAAGGGGGGCCTAGCTTCCGCAATTTCTACTTCGCTTTGCGCTTTGTCTTTGACAGGCCGTCGAAGTCCCAAAAAGGGTCAATTATGACCAAGTGTTCCTTAAAACTTGGTCAAGGGCCAACAATATCATATCATATGTTCACACAATGATATCATATGATTTATTAGGCAACAATATCTTATCCTATGTTTACACAACGATGTCATATATTAGCCAGCGATATCTGATCATATGTTTACACAACGATGTCATATATTAGGCAACGATATATTATCATATGTTTACACAACGATGCCATATATTAGACAATGATATCATATCATACAATTAGACAACAAAATCCTATATTTAGACAACGGTATCAATGTGCTACAACCATTTTTAATGGACATCTATAATATAGTTAGACAATGATATAATTGTTAAACAACGATATACATTTGTTGGCCACCATATTTTGTGGCTATGCCAGTTTCAATTCAGTTATATATAATAATAACTAAATTTAACTTTGAATTGAGTCAAATTATTGTATAAGATTCTATTTATAAGAAAAGAATCTCTTTAACACACAGATTGATTAATTAGTATATACATGACGATATCAAGTGAGTGATCGGGAGGTAGATTAAATATGGTTGAAGTATTTTCTTTTTAAATAGTGAAATATTATGTTTAATGATAGGAATATGGTTGAATGAGTTTAAAGACAGACACATAAAGGTGCTATTTTAAAGTATGGAAAGTATGCAACCTTCAAGTAAACAATTTTGTAGTCTTCCTATCTCTTAACTAGAGATCTTTTCAATGGCATCTGCTCCTATACATTTTACCTAATGGACAATTATCATATATAATGAACTACGTGGACTTATGCCATAATATTTGATCATACAAATCAGGCTTAGTATTCCATAGAAATGGGTATTTTTTTGGGTAAAATAAAATTGGATGTGTAGAGTGTCTGAGACGTGGGATATATAAAACAAGTGTATAGTTGAATTCAAAGTCATTGGATCTGAGTGGAAACTACTTTAAGGGTCAATTCTCTTCATATTCATCAATTGAAACAATGGGTTCCCTTTTAACAACGTCCATAGGTTTCTCGAGTTGTTCCATTGAATTTTAAGGAACATCCTTTCTGCATATCTGTCATAACCCTACCGGTCTTCTTCTGCACTTGGAAAGACAAATCCTTCCAACAAGATTACGAAAACAAAAAATCCTTAATTGAACCCGTAAAACCTTGGATTTAGTAGGTAGTAGTTATCAATGTTTATTAAATAATGTGTTAGAAAAACGTTTTTCAGTATCTATTTTTATTAAGTGTTTGATAGATTAGGGTTAAATTTAAACAAGAAGAATGACAGTGTGCCTAGCCAATCATCCGAGCACCTCTTGAGGGTCTGTTACCCCACCACATTTCTTGCTTGGCTACTTGGAAACACCTAGGGTTACTTCGTCAGAATTATGTCTCTTCACCTACAACTTGCCCAAACTCTATTCTAGGCTACCGACAAGTCACTCTTATCAAATTATTTCCGTTTTACAGTGTGGGAGATTTCCTTGAAAAAGTGCCTCCTAAGAAAACAAGAAATACTTCGGTTGGTTGTGCAATTTAAATATTGAATGAGGTCACCTTGCGTCTTGTTGACTTGTTGATTGGGTGCTTGGGTATAGTCTTCTTGTTTTTGATGGTTAATTCAGTCTCCTAGCGCATTGGATTTTAGCTTGGGTTAAAGGTATATATTTTTATGTTGCACCATGGTTACTGTCACGCCTACTGCTTGGTGACGGCATGCTTCCTTATGAGGGGATCATTGCGCACCCTGATGGATCGATGAGAATGATAACTTGGCTGGAGTCTTGTGCTTCCCGTTGTGGGCGTATTGTTCATTCTAATTGATGTTGGTACTTGGTTGTAACGCCTTAACACGTTTGGTTTTTCACGCCGTAGAGGTTTCTAGTTACTGGTCGTCGAGGACGTTGTGTCGGGTGGTTGATGTTGTCCTGTAACTTGTAGGCATTGTCTTTCTTGTGTCGGGCGGGTAGCCATTTCTATATATCTATTGAACATCACACATTTGATCCAGTTGCATGATGTGCTAGTGTGCTGAGTCATTGTTGTCTGTGGCTTGATCTACGTGTGCTACATTCATCGTCAAGTTGTGTTGTTTAACTGTTGTCGTTGTTTCCGTCCTGCTTTAAAAAAAAAAAAAAAAAACTTGCACTTCCTTGCGTCGCTTGTCGTCGTAACGATGGGGTTTTTAAAATATCTTATGGTACATGGTGTATGACATGATTGAGACATATCATGAGATATATGGTATATGGTTGAGGCACATGTTATGGTACTAGTTTTGGTTCATGAGTTGATGATGATATGGTACATTTCTAGATGCACTTCTTGGTGATCTTGGTACATGGTATGGTTCATGGATGATGCATGATATGGTACAAGTTTGATACATGGTTGATGTATGTGATATGGTGCATGGTTGATGTATATGGTATGGTATAGGTTCTAGTACATGGTTGATGTACATGGTATGGTGGATGTTCTGGTACGTGGTTGATGACATTGATGTATATATTATGGTACAAGTTTTAGTACATGGTTGATGCATGGTATGGTACATGTTGATGTACATGGTATGATGATTGTTTTGGTATCCATGTGAGTGGATCAGATGGTTGATGGTTTATCAGTGACAAATACAGTGACAGGGACAATGAAAGATTGGATGATTGGTTGATCATCAATGATAGGTTGATGTGATAGTGGTATTCACATGTTTATGTGACAGTGACAGTGATAGTGATAGGTTGGTTGATGTGAAAATGATAGGTTGGTTGATGTATTGGTGACATTGTTAGTGACAATATTAGTGGTAGTGACAGTGAGTCTACACATATATTTCAGGGTGAAAGGACAAATCAAGGAAAGGGGGTTTTAGCCTCCTTTCGGTTGGTGTTGGAGAACTTGGGGAGTTGGTGCTTCCTTCAGGTTGGTGCCTATAAATAAGGGGGTTGGTTCCTCCTTCCAGTTGGTTCCAAAGAATTCAGGAAGTTGTAGCTTCCTTTAGGTTGGTGCCTGTAAATAACAGGGTTGGTCCCTCCTTCCAGTTGGTGTTGGAAAATTTGGAAGCTGGTTCTTCCTATGAATGTATTCTTGATATATATAATAAAGAATTCTGTGGTTTTCTCCCATTTGGGTTTCCACGTAAATTTTGGTGTACTATGCATGTGGCTATTTGATGTGATGATACTGCTTATGGTTATATTTTCATTCTATATTGAATGCAATCATAAATGACATACTGCTAATAAAGTTGAAGTTTGTATATTATGATTGAAAGTGGTAAAAAGTGCTCATATTGATTCACCCCCCCTCTCAGTATTCCAACACCAATTGATAAGAATGTTGCTATTTCTAATAATCCTAGTTGAAAGCATAATTTTATCAAATTGTTGTCTTGGATAAAAGATTGCAAGTCCTATCAAAACATATTCAAAGCACACAAGTTGAGGGTGAGATTGTTAATTTTTTTAAAGATTTAAATATCACTATGGATAGATATGTCTTACATTTGTACTCTCATGCTATAGATATGGATGTTGTGGATATTATTGTTGGATATGTTTGGATGGAATCAATTGGTATGATTAATATTAATGTGCAAAATAAGTTTATGAAGCTTTGGTTCAAGAAGTAAACAAAAACAATGCATGATATTTATCTCACTAAACAACAAGGGCCCAAGGTTTCACATGAAGTAGAGATTTCAAAACTAATTTAAATACCTATAGAAATATTAGATGAATATTCAAAGACCAAATCAAAGAGGAGTCCAAAAATTCACCTGAAGGAGAGCCTTGGGAAGGGCATAGTAAACATGAAGCGTAATATACAATGCTACATGACTCAAAGGAACCACATGCTATGCTGAAGAGTTAGAGAGAGTGGAAAATATAGTTAAGGTTGCTATATATTTCACTAGGATGGATGGATGCTTGTGCTTGATACTAGTTGAGTACATTTCTTAATAGATGCTATTATATGGCTTCCACTCATGTTTCAAGGAGGAAACATAAGAATGGATATGAAATGTAATGTACCTAGGGATGATAAATAATGTAATATTATATACCCAAGGAAGTACCTAAGGGGATTAATTAATGTAATATGGATATAATAGTGGACTAAGGCCCACTAGGTAGTTGGTGGGTAATAAATAGGCACAATACTTAGTTAGATGCAATAATATATAATGAGGGGTAGTAGGAAAAGGCCCCAAAGAATAATCATGAGAAAGTATATATACACATGATTAGCATTGTATTGGATATGTTGAGTATTTTATTGTAACAATAATGGCTTGTGGAGTGATTCCTTCCATAAGGATTAATTAATGGTATTACCCTACCTTAAGGGTTCAATCTACATTCTTGTGTCCATTAATGTGTGGATGAATTTTATTATTTTAAATCTCAAGTGTTTTATATTATATCTAATAGGATTTACTACATTGGAAGGGAGGTATCAAACACTTTTGAGGGAACCCAAGTCTCCATTTAGTACATTTTGTTATATAATTATTTATAGTAGATCTAATGTTTATATTACCTTATATTGTAGATCGATGCAAACCTCCTTTACAAGAGGAGTGGGGTGCATGTAGGGGATCATTTAGAGGCGCAACAGTATTCGAGATGCCTACCATAACTCTCATATTCAACCCAAGAATCTTCAACACCTACAACAATGCTCATGTGGGTGAATTCCTTCTATTTTCTCTCTTTCATTTCCAACACTTAATTGAGTTAGATCACAAAAGGAGACTGGGAATTAAACCTATGTTACCTAGCATTTCCTTTGTTAATTTGTTGTTAATTACTCATTGGAAATGATAATTAACCTACACCCATATATAAATAATTAATATTAAAAACATAATTAATCCAGTGGCCTTCCTCCCTCCTCTTTTCTTCCTTTCTTCCCCTTCTCTAGGGTTTCTCAGTTTTTCCTTAAAACAGAGTGATGTTTGCACTTTATCCTTTCTCTTTATTAGTGATATTTACAGTAAGTTGGTTCTCCATCCTTAATCATACACTACATTTTTGTGGCTCTAGTGGGGAGTTATTTCCAATCCTTCCCTCTCTTGAGAGAAAGATCTTTTTTTTTTTCTATGTTTAACCACTTCTCCCACCATAAGGAGTATTATATCCTTTTTCTCGTAGAGAGGTAAGGTTCTCCCTTTATCCCTATTTTTATTTTCTTGGATAATTCTTGAGGTAGCCCCATCTCACAACCTCTACCTTTATGTAATGGAGGTTGTATATATAAGCACCATTGGCATGGTAGGTTATGTGCATTTTTGTGATCTTTCTTCTTAATTTTGTCATTTGGCACATGTTCAGGGTGTGGAACCAAAGTTCTTCTAGGGTGTTATTTTCTTGTGAAGATTTCATGTGTTCCCCCCTATCCCTTTTCCTTGGAATAAATCTCATCTCTCTTTTGAGGAGAGTCCCTCATCCCAAAGCTATGGGTATTACCTTTCATATGAACCTATCCCAACATCCTCACTAGATCCTCCTATTGATGAGATATCTCTTCTCCCTCTTTCACTTTGATTGGTGCCTCCACTCGATATATAGGGACAAACTTATACTTGAGTCTCTCCTTCAATTATTACTTTATCCTTTGGATCTGTGGGTATTAGTTATTAAATGACAACTTCTCAAACCTACCTCAAACCCATACTCAAATAATCCAAGTAAAAAAACAATATCATCATAATAAACCTACAAAATCTTCGAATATAATCCAAATGAATATGAATGTCCTAGCCAAAATTTATAAACCTCTGTTAAGATCCCCCCCTCAACTAAGTATTCATACAACATATGTCCCTAACATAAACCAAGTCCATATTCCAATTTCCACACATTGAATAAAATAAGAACACACCCCTACATTTCCCCAAGGATAACAATACATCCCAATACTCCCCCAAGCACAATAATTCATCTCAATTTTTTCCCAATCATTGAGACAAACATTCATTCCAACTTTTTCATAGCTCCTTGGAAAATTATTCATGAAAATGATAACAAATTCTCATAGCATTAACTTCTATGTAAGTTGGAACCCAAGTACAAGCATATTCAATAACCCTCCTTATAGTGTAGGACCTTATCCACAACCAAGCATAGGATATGGTGTTGGGGCACCACCTTGTAATAAAAACAAAACATCTTATAGTGTTTATCCTAGTCAAAAATTAAATCCCGGTGATAGAAGAAGACATACTTTTATAATACATTCTTTCTAAGAAGTCCTTAGATATCCTTTCACACCTCATATTGCAACAATACAGATCCGTCCAAATATACGAGAGTTACCTAAGTTCAATGATGGTATTGAGGAAGATCCTTGATTTCACTTTGAGGCATTTTCCATTTATTTTTTTGGGTTTATCTATAAATACAATTACATAGTCAAGATATTTTCATAATCTGTGATAGGTGATGCTCTTCATTGGTTCCATCATCTCCCTAAAGTGTTGGTTTATGACCTTCACTTATTATAAGACCATTCATCCAACACTTTAAAATTCCTAGGATGGATGACATTGGTGTTTTCATTGTCATGGGACTTAAAATAAGAAAACAAGGAACCTTCTTCAACATTCATTTATTGATGGTGCAAATCCCTACATGATTACACACCAAAATTCTTAGAAGATACCATTTATGGAATCTTTACTAGAGCCTTGAACAAGGAGAGTAGGAAAAACATTTTTCTTGAAGAGCTTGATTCAAAAACATAATCCATCGACCTCCTATTTCAAATTGATAATTATTACCTCTAGGATTTCATGGGATAAATTAGACCTAAACCATCTAAAATCAAAGTCTCCAATAGAAATGTAATGGGTGATAGAAATTCCCCCACCTAAAATCAAAACTAAAACCATATTTTATGCCCAAGAAAAGGAGAAATATCATTAATCAACCTCAAATAATTTCATGTGATGTAATACCATAAGTGAAATACTCATAGCATGGATGAATATTGAAAAATCCAAACAACTATATGCCCTCAAACAATTGAATGCGAGAAAAGGCCACCCCCCCTGCCCCCCTTCAGATATCTAAAACCTACATTACATAAGAATATGTCAAACATGAGATATAAAAGGACCCCATGCTTGACTATGACCTTCCAAACTCTTCTAAGAAAAATTAGAATGCTTCCCTTGAACCTAAGTTTTATTAATTTGATGAAGAAGAATAAGAAGAGGCCCCTCCTAAATCTCCCAATAATAAAGGGAAATATCCACTCGAATTCACTTCTATCTATCCTGATGATGTAGAATGGATCCATGTTTTTCAATGAACCCCTAGTGACCTAGAGGCTATTCCTTACTATATTGGATCCATGCCCATTTATCACCCTAAAAAGGCACACCCATTTTCTAATTCCTTTGTGGATTTGATTGACTTTGATACCATCATTTTTGGTTCATTAGCTAGGTATCTACCGAAATAAACCAATTTAATGAACCACCCCCCCTCACCCCCATGCCTTATCCTCATTTATACCAAGGGTACCATTCCTTCACATTATATTGGGGATATCTCTTGGGATTAACAAAGAGCTTCGTCAAAGTTTTTTATTCACTCTCCTACCCCAAATTTTTTATTTAGGCCATCAAATTCTCCTTTTCCTTATTTCTTTTTCTAGATCTCATTCTCTCATGCTTCCAACATGTCATATATGGATATTATTTGGGATTTTACTAACCAAAGGGATACAAAAATCAAGCCACTTATGAGTTCTACACTAATATTTCTAGAACTTGGGACCTTTCTCCCTCCTTTGATATTTCTTTCATTCCTTCCACTAAAGAATAGAAACACAACATGGTAAACTCATAATTCTTCATCGATATTTGTTGCAATGGATTCTCCATAAAGTGAGTCATAATTGATCTTGGATCTTCCCTTACTACCATTGCTACCTCTATTTGTCATTCCCTCAGTGCTACCCACTTCTCTCTCACTCCTTGGGCCCTTTAAGGCTTAAAAAAAATACAAGGATAGAACCCTCAGGGATTGAGATTCCTTTGAAACTTGCCCCTAGTACAATGGATACTCATTTTTTGGTACTCTAGAGATACTTGGAGTACAACATCCTCCTTGACCACCCTTGGTTGGATGCGATGATGTTTTTCCACTACACATTGATAAGTGAGCTCTTGGTCTTCCATAGGGGAAATGTTTTTTTTGTTCAAGATGATCCTCCTTATTTCTCCTATCTTCCCAAGGATGATCCCAAGTCATATCGTTTGGTATCTTATATGCAGTCTTCTAGCTTCTTCAAAGCCTCCTTCTCTTCTACTTTCTAGAATATCAAAGTCCACCTGAGTATGTCAGACTCCTCCTAATTTCATCCTTACTTGACCTAATATGCTTGGGGTAGTCACTTGGTGTCATGTTCCCTTATTGGATTTTTATACACTTCTTCTCTTCTCTTTCCCTATCCTTTTAATTCTTGGGGTAAGCCTCACCTTTCGTACCTAGATTCCCATTGGTAGATTTATTTTACACTAGCTTCATAAGGCATTCATGTTTTAATATGGATTACCAGGTTAAATGGATCCCAATCCAAGAGTGGGACCTTTTTAGGGCCAACTTAAGCCTTTTGTTGTTAATGTTCCCTAAGAAATCAATAATTCCCATGCTTCTTCTATTTCTCCCTCACCCCTCTTTTCTTTGCCTACCTTTATCTACTTAGAGCATCCTTACTCCTCTATATTCCACTCGCGTTGCTTCTGTTACCCCTTTGGTCACCTCTCTACTTGGTTTCTTTATCATTGATTGAATCCCTTTAGATCATTATCTTAGCTAGGAAATGACTTGAGATGAAATCATCATAGGTTGAATTGATTGTTATTCCTCTTCATTGCCTCCTTGGGACATTAATCTTGGTTGTCACATCCAATATAGGAAACTATGGAATCACATTCCCAGTCATTCCTCCAATGTATTTCCCATATTGCCTCTCGTATTCTATTTCGTCCTTTGTATTTTTGCTTGTCACCTCTTTCCTTTTCTATTTCATCCCTAGCATTGTCACCTATCACCTATTTCCTTCACTAGTCTAGCCTTATAATGTTTTCATGTTGTCTCTTACCTTTGATAGTTCAGCCCCAACATTGTCTCCTATCACCTCTTGCCTACACTAGTCCAACTCTAGTGTTGTTGCTTGTTGAATTTTACCTTCACTAATTTATCCCTAACATTTATAGTTGTATCCTCTTCTCCCTCACCTTTTCTCACTTCCTATTCTTCCCTAAGAAAGATGATGTTTCTATCCTTTCACTACTAGGGGAAACCTACTAACCTTTGTTTTATAGAAACATGGTTTACTTGGGTACTGAAATCATCATGCTCATACTTCTCATAACATCCACTGCCAACTTCCATGATTAGGTAAGTATATGTATCTCCCTCTTACTGTTACACTCATTTTCCTTTTTGATATCTCTTTCATATTATAACACTTGTATTCTTGTTACTATTTGGATTTCTAGGTTTATAACTATGTAAGGAGTTTGAAATGTCCAACGTTTCAAGTGAACATTCCACCCATCATTAGGGACTCTTGAAGCAGGTATAATTGAAAAGAGTGCTAAAGAGAATATTTTAAAGGAGAAAGAAAAGAACGTTGGGGATAGTTGGTGAAAAAGTATCCGTCATAAACAAGGTGAGAACATAATCGTTGCGAGTTAATGATAAGG
>JASDQU010245246.1:36562-49063 GCA_032191745.1 Picea mariana | reverse complement strand
AATCTGAACAGACGGCTAATGTGCCTCCTCCTGAGCTTTGGCACTTTCTTCCTACACTTGGAAGAATTCCAAGTTTCCAAAGGCCTCGACCTTTGCCTTCTTTCTCCTTTTTCAGCTCTTCGACTCTAAGCTTCGCCACGCGCATAAAAACGCTGTCCCTCCTGAGCTTATCCTTCCTTTCAAATCCTCGAAGGATTATTCAACTCCTGTGCCTCTACAGAATATTCACATGCACATAAAGGTACTATTCACCTTGAGATTTCCTGTAGCTTCGACCTCCAAGGAAACTTGGTTCTTCTTTCCTTTCTCCCTCAGATGGAAAATGTGGATGCCCTCATGGCTCTCCATCTACTCAAGCAACCTCTTGCTGAGTCTATCAGGGTGTTCAACAACCCTGTGAAGATCCCTTAGTGGATTCTTCTTTCAAAATATGGAACTTGACAGAGTTCTCTTCTTCTCTGTGCCAACCTACACACTATCTCAATGCCCTTCTGGCAGAGTATCTTCTCATAGAACATCTGACAGTTCTGTACCCTTCTGTGCACCTATGCACCTGCTCAATGCCCTTCTGGCAGAGCTCTCAGAATCCTCAGTGATTCTGACCTCTTAAGAACTCACAGCAGAGTTCTTCCACTATGCACTCCTTGCACTGGCTCAATGCCCACCTGGCAGAGCTTTACAGAACTCCTCAGAGATTCTGTCTGCAACTGTGTTTTCCCCTACATAGCCTTGCCTCCAAGGTGTTCAACAACCTTGAGGTCTTCACTGAGTTGTTGATTTCAGCTATTGTGCTACAACACATCTTTGTCTGAACCCACAGAATTCAGAAGTGCTTCAGTGCACTGGTATTCAGAGATCGCAATACTCTGTCATGCCCTCCTGGCATGAAACCACAAAGAACCTTCACCTGAAATCAAACACACTCCTACAAATGAAAACCTACAGCATACATCTACAACATACATCCATACCATATAGAGAACACTCACAGACATTCATTTAACACATAATCATGCAGGAAAAACTGCTCTTAGTATTAAATATGGAAAACGCCTGTATTTACAAGGTGTTCCTGAGCACGGCCTGTAATAAGGTCTCGGCTCCTTCTCTTTTGCTCTCTACTCATAGACTCTATCTCAACTCTCTCTAGCTTTGCTTACCTTCTAATGAGATACAATTGATCTTTTACATGAGGAGGCTCTTTGAGCTCTTCCCCCCAAATCTACCTACCCTATTCAATTACATTGAATGGGCTGTCTAGTCCATTATTCGGATCTAGATATCAGCCTTACAAACATTAAAGGCCTACTTATCTACAGCCTACACAAAGGCACGGCTTCACATCTTAATATCTTAAACATTTAATTACATTCAATTTTAAATCAAAATGAGGGCGACACCTCTCTTCAGCTTTGAATGCATGCGCTTGATGCGGCTTGCTGGCTGGTTGGCTGACGTGGAGAAATGCTCCTGCATCATACTCCTCAGCTACAAAATTCATGAGCTCCTTCTCATGATCTTCCCATCTCAGCTGTGGAAATCCTTCTGGATCCCAAATCATCCTCTGGAGCTGTTCATCCGCTCCATTTTTCTGCTGCTGCTTCCGCTTCTGCATTGCTGCTGCTTCCTTCCCTCGGCTCATCCTCTCCTTGCTGACAGTTTCTACTAACTGGATCATCAGCTTCCTGATCATGTTGATCACTTCGTCCAGCTGCTCCAGTGGCTGGCTCTGTTCGTGCAGTCTCCTCAGCTGCAAAAACTTTCAGCACATGAGCAGATCATCATGATCTCCCATACCTTCTTCATCAGCTTCCAACTTCACCTGTTGGATGTGCACGCCCTGCACTATTACCCTTCTCTCAAGGGCTTCAATTTCCTCATATAGATCAACCAAACTGATGATGTCTGATTCTTCTTCTTCTGCTCTAAACTCCCATGTTGCAGTCTTTTTAGTCCCCTGGCTAAAAATATCGAGCCATTCCTCAGAATGCTCATCATTCTCTTCTGCGTCTTCTTCTTTCAGCTTTAGTGCTACAACTTCTTCATCTTCCTAGCTGAAACCATTGAGACACTCCTCAGAATGCTCATTTTTCTCTCCTGCTTGGGCAGCTTCAAATATCTGCTCCAATTCTTCTGCGACAGTTTCAACTAGCTGTCCCTTTGTTGTTGCTGCATCTACAACACATATTTCTGCCTCCTCTTGGGCAAGTGGTAGGAATATCTCGACTCCCCCAATCATTATAAGGCTCCTCAGATCATCCTCTCGGATGCTAAAAGTTTTCAACATGTCATCATATTCATTCACATGGCTTGGAAAACCACATGAATCTTCATCCTCTGTCAGCTCCTTCGACTGATTCCGACTCACTTCTGAGTTCATGAGACCCTCATATAGTCTCATCTGCTCATCCCCACTTGGCAATATGGGATGCTTCTACTACCCTCCTGGCAGTCTTCGAGATCCCGCAACGACCTCATTTCATTGCCCAGTTGGCAATGCAAAATTCCTTGGCTATCCTCCTGACAGTCCGTGAGATCTTCAACCAATCTCAACTCTTTGCCCACCTGGAAATATGGAATTTCCTCTTTGCTCTCCTGGCAGTTCTTGAGATATTCAACTGATCCCATTTCATTTTCTTCACCAAGATCTCTTCCAGTCTCCGGTTCACACATCCGAACCATCTCCTCAGGTCCTTCGAGGTTTTCAGTGTGCCTCAACCATCCTTTTAACAAGCTATGCTGTTTTCTAGCCATCAACTCCTTGACTGGCCATTTTATCTTCAGCTTCTTCATGGGCCATTCATACACCCATCTCAGCCTGGTATTTTGCTGCATCCGCAGTTTAAGCTCTTCCATTCTTGCCCTGATGTCGGCAAGTTCCTTCCCCCTTTCGACTGTGCTCATCAGCTCTGGGCTTTTCCTTTCAGCATACCTATGGCCTTCAATAGCCATGTTGCTATCTCTAGTTGCCCTCTTGGCGAACCTGCTGCTGTCACTCTATACCCTGAGTGTTTCCAGCCTCATCCTACAGTCCTCCTGACTGTCTTATTGATTGTTGCCTACCTGCAAACAACCATTATAGAGTCTCTAGCACTCTGTCTTCTTCCTTTGCCTTATCCATCTGCTTGAAATATACAAATAGAGTTCTCGCTCTGATACCACTTGACACAGGTACGAGCTGCTACACTCTACACCCTCTCTTAGGATCATACTATCAGTTCATGAGTCGAAGCGGCTCATTTGATTCCCTACTAGAATCTCTAAAGAAAAATTGATCCACAGGTCCTGCTCTTTTCCCACATGGTCTTTTGCACTCCGACCATTGCCTCTTCCTTAATAGGAAAGATATACTTTCGGGGTTCAGGGTTTCTTGTTTCCTGATGACAAGAGTTCCCTGTTCTCTCGAACTCCCGATCTTCGATTTACCGACGTGCTCCTTTTTTCCTTAGCCCCTCCTGGCTATGCCCCTAGTCCATATGACTAGTCCTCATAAGACCGCAACCTTATCTCCTTTCTGGGTTTTGTGAACCAAGCGCTCAACCTTTCGTCCTCTGGACCCCCGAAATACCGATATACGAATTTTCGATTTCCCGGTCTTCTCCTTCTTCGTGATTTGGGACTTTTGAATGCCGAAAAGCCTGGACTTCTTGTCCACAGGATCCCCGATATCCTGGTATGACATCAGCTGGGCCCCATAACAGAGCTTTCCACCTTATCGGGACTCCAGACTTCGCAATTCTGAAATGTATGGACTTCTTGTGCACAGGATTTTCGATTTCCCGATTCCTGTAATGCCGATAGATGCTTTCTTTTAGAGAAATTTCCCAAACACTTAGACCTCTGCCACGCATCCCCCTATGATGGACGGTCCCGATCACTACTCACGATTTTGGGACTTTCGCTACCAATTGCCCGATTTCTCAACCTCGAGAACTTCGATATCCCAAACGCCGATATCCTGATAAGTCAATCCTTTCGGGACTTTTGTACCCACTTCTTTGTGCTAAGGGTTAAACCACATGCAACTCCCTGCCGATCCAACGACTGGCGAGTATTTTGATCAGATCTGATGGATCTTGATCGTTTCTTCTCCTGTGCGCTAGCTCTGATGCTCCCTGGATGTGAAATCTTCAACGGTCCAGATTTCTTCGCAATCTGAACGAACGGCTAATGTGCCTCCTCTTGAGCTTTGGCACTTTCTTCCTACACTTGGAAGAATTCCAAGTTTGCAAAGGCCTCGACCTTTTCCTTCTTTCTCCTTTTTATGCTCTTCGACTCTGAGCTTCGCCACCTGCATAAAAACCCTGTCCCTCCTGAGCTTATCCTTCCTTTCGAATCCTCGAAGGATTCTTCAACTCGTGTGCCTCTGCAGAATATTCACATGCACACAAAGGTACTATTCACCCTAAGCTTTCCTGTAGCTTCGACCTCCAAGGAAACTCGGTTCTTCTTTCCTTTCTCCCTTAGATGGAAAATGTGGATTCCCTCTTGGCTCTCTGTCTACTCAAGAAACCTCTTGCTGAGTCTATCAGGGTGTTCAGCAACCCTGTGAAGATCCCTTAGTGGATTCTTCTTTCAAAATACAGAACTCGATAGAGTTCTCTTCTTCTCTGTGCCAACCTGCACACTATCTCAATGCCCTTCTGGAAGAGTATCTTCTCACAGAACATCCGATAGTTCTGTACCCTTCTGTGCACCTATGCACCTGCTTAATGCCCTTCTGGTAGAGCTCTCAGAATCCTCAGTGATTTTGACCTCTTAATAACTCACAGCAGAGTTCTTCCACTGTGCACTCCTTGCACTGGCTCAATGCCCACCTGGCAGAGCTTCACAGAACTCCTCAAAGCTTCTATCTGCAACTGTGTTTTCCCCTACACAGCCTTGCCTCCAAGGTGTTCAACAACCTTGAGGTCTTCACTAAGTTGTTGATTTCAGCTATTGTGCCGCAGCACATCTTTGTTTGAACCCGCAGAATTCAGAAGTGCTTCAGTGCACTGGTATTCAGAGACCGTAGTACTCTGTCATGCCCTCCTGGCATGAAACCACAAAGAACCTTCACCTGAAATCAGACACACTCCTGCAAATGCAAACCTACAACATACATCTACAACATACATCCATACCATATAGAGAACACTCACAAACATTCATTTAACACATAATCATGTAGGAAAAACTACTCTTAGTATTAAATATGGCAAATGCTTGTATTTACAAGGTGTTCCTGAGCACGACTTGTAATAAGGTCTCGGCTCCTTCTCTTCTGCTCTCTACTCGCAGACTCTATCTCAACTCTCTCTAGCTCTGCTTACCTTCTAATGAGACACAATTGATCTTTTACATGAGGAGGCTCTTTGAGCTCTTCCCCCCAAATCTACCTACCCTATTCAATTACATTAAAAGGGTTGTCTAGTCCGTTATCCGGATCTAGATCTCAGCCTTACAAACATTAAATGCCTACTTATCTACAGCCTACACAAAGGCATGACTTCACAGCTCAACAACTTAAACATTTAATTACATTCAATTTTAAATCAAAATGAGGGCGATGCCTCTCTTCAGCTTTGAATGCATGGGCTTGACGCGACTTGCTGGCTGGTTGGCTGATGTGGAGAGATGCTCCTGCATCACAGTCAAAGGATAAATTAATAATAGAAGATAAAATAAAAATTAAAAGGAAAAATTAATAATAGAAGATAAAATAAAAATTAAAAGGATACAAGCATTAATTATAAAAGGTTGATTTGAATTTAGATAAAAAAAATCTATAAAAATAAAAGGTTGATGCCCAATCCTCATTAACATCCTTCTTCAACCATCTAAACAATATCTTCCCCCACATCCAATTCAATGGAAAAGGAAAAGGAAAATTCTCTTCCATTCTTGGATGTTCTCATCTCTCGCCTCCCTAATGGCTCCCTCACCCACCAGGTTTATTGAAAAAAGACTCACAATGACATGAGTTGGAGTACATGCACATTCACCTACTATTTAGGAGGACTAATATTTATAACATGTCTATTTATAACAAGTCTATTTTTAACATGTGGCTACCTATATGTAATACCATGGGTTTCCAAAACCATGGGCTCATAAACCACCATTAGGTGAATTCCTATTTTCTAGGAGGAAGAACACTTCATTCCTTTATCTTAGGAGATAGGCTAGAGAGCGCACTTGAGTGAGAATATTATTCTCCTAGATAAGTGCACGCTTCTAATTAAGTCTTTAGTTCTATTATTAGTCAAGGAGTCTAATTATACATGCATTATTTCTCACTTGTGCTTGTCTAACTCCATTTATGACTAGCTAACTCCATTTATGGCTAGTTAACTGATACTAAGAGGGAGTTTATTTTTGTTATTACATGTGCATTCACATGGAAACCCTAACCTAGTGCACATTACTCCTTTTGTGGAGGGTTCTATATATTGTACTCATGATCAAGGATTAATACAATTTTATTCGAGTTGGTTTGTTAGTCTCTTATGTGTGAAGATATATTCTATTTTTCTCTCCCCTCTCATTCTTTTGCAATTAACTAGTGTAGTATTTTCTATTAACAATTAGATATTGAAGTGTGGCTTAATCCTACACGGTATCATATCCATTATTTTGAGGGAGCATTCACTTTTATTTCATGTTTATATATCATATTGGACATCCCACTGAGAACTATGGATCAACCATGTTCTTCAATGATCTTTACACCCTTCAACTACTTTGAGTGGAAGCCCAAGATTAACATTATACTTCACAACAAGGGTTTGTATAGGGTCACCATGGGGACTAAGGTCGATCCTACTTCATCCATAGAGAAATTAAAATAATTAGACATAATGGATGAAGCCTACGTGCTATTTTTCTTGAGCATATTTACGGATCTCCTCTTCCATGTCGATACTTGCAAGTCTCCTAGCAATGTTTGGACAAATTTAAAGGATTTTCTAGGAAAGCAAGACAACCTAAGAGGTCATCAACTAGATAATGATATACATGCATTTAATCCAAGTGATTTTGAGACCCTACATGAATACTTCTATAAGTTTAAAAATTTTCTTTCTCATGTTAGGGATTTTGGAATTGATAAGAAAGATGAACAATTAATATTTTCAATTCTAACCAAGCTAGGACCAGAGTATTTTGTCTACAGTTCTTCTTTTCATAATATCAAGTTAGATATGGGGTATACATGGAAGATTCCATCCCTAGATGAGTTCATGGAGTCACTTATCCATGAGAAAAAAATGATAATCTAGATAGTCGCACTCAAGAGTTCAAAGCCTCATGTGATTACAACTCAAGGAAGTTCAAATAAGAATAAGAAGAATACCAAGGATAAGAAGGACCAAGAGAACAAGAAGCAAGGTAAACGAAAGTAGAAAAATGAGATTTTGAGTTCCAAGGAATAAAAGAGAAAGAAGGAGAATACCAAGTTTTCCTACTGTAACAAGGGCTTCCATATTGATATTTCTTACATGAAAAAGATTATAGATATCATGGAACAATCACTTGATAAACATCACCTCAAGGATTGTATTCCAGATAATGCAAGGGAAAATCCATTGGATAAGCCATCATCAGAAACATGTAATGGTCATGCATTACTTGCTATTTCATCTTCTCCTAATGCTTGGGTTATTGATTCAGGGGCTACCCATCACATGGCCTCATTGGATAGACTTTTCTCATTCTTGGAGACTTGTTTGGGACCATTGATCTTCATGGGATATGATTCTCCTGCTGAGGTCTGCAGTAGGGGTAGATTTTATCTAAACCATGTATTATTTTAGGATGTACTTAATGTTCCAAATATTTTAGTGAATATCCTCTCCATCCATCAAATCACTCATTCAGGTTTAAGGAAGAAGGTGGAGTTCACTCTAGACTTAGTTATTATTTCCTACTTGTCATATGGTTCAAAATTTTTTGTTGGTGAGGTTAATCACCATTCCAAGTTGTAAACCTTCTCTCACTTTACTCATACATATTATTACATATATATTATAACGCATGCTAATGAAGAGTCTAGGTTGTTAGATACTACTTTAGATACACCATTCATTCAGAGGACTATTAATTTTGAAGAGGTTCCTTCATAGGTACTTCCACAACAGTGCACACCTCCATCTCCATTGCCAATAGTTGAGAAACTTCATGAGACTTATTCCAATCAGATTTATGATCAGATATATAAATACAAAATATATGATATTTATTATCAACAACAATAATTTGTAGGTCCTGAGCATCTACCGCGATGAGAAAAACATAATCTTCAGGAAGCAGGTGATCTAGTGGGTGATCCCATCGATCCACGAAGAAATAGATCTTAGTTTGTGGAGCCTCCACAAACACTTACTACCATGTATCCTTTGTTGCATATTTATTGTTATATGGTACTTGGAACATACCCTCAGTCTTATGCAAAGGCTGAAGGTAACCCCCATTGGGAGGCAACTATGAAATATGAGTACAATTCCCTAATGGAGAAAAACACATGGGAGTTGGTTCCTCTACCTTCCAATAGGAAGCTTGTTATATGTAAGTGGATTTTCAAGAAAAATAGGGTTTATGATGGATAAATGGAAAAGTATAAGGCTTGGTTAGTAGCTAAAGTTTTCTCACATGTAAAAGGCATTGACTATGAGGAGACTTTTGCACCAATTGCCAAGATCGATTCCATTTGGTTAGCTCTAGCTATTGCAATAGATAGAAAGTGGGAGGTACACCATATGGATATGAAGAATGAATTCTTACATGGATATATTAATGAGGATATATATATGGATCATCCATAGGCATATGTTGAATATTCATCATTCGTTTCTAGGTTGAGGAAGTCATTGTACAGACTCAAGCAAGAACCTTAGGCATGGTATGCTGAAATGGACTATTATCTCATATCTAGAGGTTTTGTTAGATGTAGATTAGATCCTAATGTGATGAGTAAAAAATATTCCCTTCTACTAATAGTTATTTATGTAGATGATTTACTCATCACAGGTAGGTCAATCTCCTCCATTGCTACAGTGAAGACCGCTTTTCATGATAAGTTTTCTATGACACATATATGACTGTTACATTAATTTCTTGGTCTTAAAATAAGCCAGAATGATTCAGGAATCAATATGTCTCAGTCCAAGTATGACAAAGATCTACTTGACAGGTTTCAAATGACATATTTCAAGCTATCTCCAACACCCTTTCAGTTAGGGGTTAGATTTGAGGATGTTGGTGCATCGCCTTTGTTTGATTGTACTAGACATCGACAGTTGGTGGGGAGTCTTGTATACCTTACACACTCTCGACCATACATATATTATTTATTTGGATCAGTTTCCAGGTACATGTAGGAGCCACATGAGATTCAATGAAAGGAAACAAAGAGTATTCTCATATATGTCAAGGGGGCTACCAAATTTGGTATACATTATGCAACAATATTTTCCTTAGATCTTGTTGGTTACATAGACTTAGATTGGGAAGGAGATAGAATTAATCACAAGTCCACTCCATGATATGTCCTCTACCTTAGATCAAGACCTATTTGTTGGTCAAGTAAAAATAAACCATAAATTTCTTTATCATCAGTAGAGGTAGAGTACAAGGGTGCAGTGAATGTTACAACTCAAGAGATTTGGTTGCTTCATTTTGTTATAAATTTGAGAGTTCATTTTCATCGTCTGAAAATTACATGGTGTGATAATCAGAGTACTCTCAAGCTGTGTAGATGATAAAGGGGATCAAAAAATTCTCAAAAATCAAAGTGTCAAAATTGCTCAAAAATGGTTTCATTGCGTAGATATTGTCCTCATGATCCCAACGCAACTTGAACGGTCTCAAACAAAGTTCATATGAGGAAGTTATCACTTTCTGTCTGCTTTCCTAAACATGCAAAATTTGCTGACTATACAGTCCATACAGGCTGACGTGGCAGCTGACTATACAGTCCATACAGGCTGATGTGGCAGCTGACTATACAGTTCGTACGACTGTACAATTGACGTGGTAGGGTGATGTGCACTGGTGACTGGGTAGGTGGTGACGTGGCAGGGTGACTATGTAGTTGATGATGTGGACCAATCTTAGGTCGACATGTGGAAAGTTACTGGACCAATGTATGGGTGCCACATGGCCCAATTAGGGGCCACTACGTGGCACCTCCTTCGTGTGTAAAATGGTTGGGTTTGGCTCCACGGGGGTTGAACCCGCGACCTCTGGATGGGGAAAATAATTTGTGTAGGTTGGGCTGCCAACCTGCATATAGATGTTTCTTAACCCTATAGTGGCATTAATTTTATTTTAATTTTCATAAGGGTTTGGTTCGACGAGAAAAGGATTAGGGCTAAGCCCCATCCCTTGGTCTCACTCCACAATAAACTTACCATATGACCAATAGCGTGGTGACGTGGAGGTGTTAGCTGACAGGTGCAGACAGTTAGCCCAACACCTTGGCCACATGGGCCATACGACCTGGAACTCCGTCGAAAAAGGTGCTAGCCGTTCAAATGACGTGAAAAATATTCCCACATTCTAAAATGCATGTGGGAGCTAGGTTTGGTTATGTAGAGGTTAGGTGTTTTCACAGTGGGTGCATTTTGGAGAGAAGAGACAACAAGTATTGGGGAAAAACTTCGAGGAAGGGTATTTTCTTCAATTTTTGGCCAAACCAGGTGCAAAAGAGCCCATCTAGGGGTTTTTGGACATTCTCGAGCCATTGGAGCCATCTATTTTGCATTCTGAGCATTTTAAAGCATGTTTTTAACACTTTTTAGCATATAATGAAAACGATCCATTGGAAACTAGACCGGAAGATGTAGCCCAAGAGAGGGGTGAACTGATTTATCATTTTGTTGTGTTATGTGCTTATTTTGATGGTTGTTTTTGACTATTTATGATGTTCATTTTAAGTATAAAAACTCAATATTTTCATGTTCTTCCAACTTGATCCAATTTCCCAAGACACATATATTATTTAATTGAAATATTTATACACATACCTTTATCATTTTTAGATCAAGTTGGTATCATAGCAAAGGTTTTTGAAGTTTTGATTTTTTTGCAAGTGTTTTTGTTTTCTGATGCTTACAAGGTTGAAGCTCACAAGAGGAGAAGGGAAACTTGTACAACCAAGTTCTAAAATTTCAAGAAGGAGAACCATTCAATCACCTCAGGCTTCAAGGAGGTATTCACCAAGTATGGCTCATGAGGAGAGTCATGAAATTCCTACCTCAGAAGAGGAAACTTTCAGAAAAGCCTTTTATGATATGACATAAATGGTGAAAGTTTTATATGAAGAAAGGAATGCAAGGTTGCAAGGAGAAAGCTCAAATCCTTCAAGAGGCAATGAAGGTAATGATGATAAGACTCCAAAAGGGAATGGAGGGAATGGTGACACTCCACCTCCTTCACCTCCATATTCCACTTATTCTACCATTTCACAACCACCTCCAAATTCTCCAAAAGAACATGGTAAAATTCCTCCACAAACTCCTTTGCTTAAGCTTGATGTTAAGTTTGAATTTCCTATGTACAATGGAGAGGTAAATGCTGAGAAATTGGATAACTGGATTTGTCAGATTGAAGTGTATTGTAGGATACAAAGAATCAAAGATGATGAAACTAATATTTAGCTTTCTTCTTTTAGATTGGAAAGTGAAAGACTCATTTGATGGGAAGCCAAAACTCAAGAGGACATGAAGAAACATGGTAAAGTTTTATCCTCTTGGAATGATTTTATTGTTGCACTTAAAAGGGAATTTTATCCATTATCATACATGTAGAAAGCTATCATGGATTGGAAAAATTTTAGACAAGCTAAAGGGAAAAGTGTGATACACTCAAGAATTTAGAAGAAGAGATTTGATTTTGGGTATAGATTTATCTTCTCAAGAAACTTTACTCAAATACATTGGAGGATTGCATAGTTATTTGAGACACACAATTTTCATGTTTAACCCTACAAATCTAGATGAATTTTGTGTACATGTAACTCATTTGGAAGCAAGAGGGAAGATTACTCCTCAAGAGGGAAGCAAGAAGCCATTTGTTAATGGAGAAAAGGGAAAGAGGAAATTAAAAGGAAATTGAAGGAATAATGCTTTAGTCAAGGAAGAGGGAGAAAAAATCAGATGTAAACACTGTTCAAAAGATGCCCATGATGAAGACCATTGTTGGAAACTTCATCCTGAAATAAGACCCAAAAATTTCAACAACAATGGGAAACCAAAGACTGCTGCAACTGCACAACATGATTTAGGATCTAATTTGGGAGATGCAACAAAAATCACAACCATGGGTTTTCAAGGTAAGGAATGTATTGCAAGTACTAGTTCTTCAAGTAGTAGCCTCAATGAAAATCAACATGAAAAATAAAGAATAGATAATTTCCACGTAAGGGTTATTTCAAAGCATACCAAGATAGATACTCTTTTTGATATTAGAAGAGCTTTGATTTTGGGTATATATTTATCTTCTCAAGAAACTTTACTCAAATAC
>JASDQU010245246.1:13278-35296 GCA_032191745.1 Picea mariana | reverse complement strand
GACATGATTGAGACATATCATGAGAGATATGGTATATGGTTGAGGCACATGTTATGGCACTAGTTTTGGTTCATGAGTTGATGATGATATGGTACATTTCTAGATGCACTTCTTGGTGATCTTGGTACATTGTATGGTTCATGGATGATGCATGATATGGTACAAGTTTGAAACATGGTTGATGTATGTGATATGGTGCATGGTTGATGTATATGGTATGGTACAGGTTCTAGTACATGGTTGATGTACATGGTATGGTGGATGTTCTAGTACGTGGTTGATGACATTGATGTATATATTATGGTACAAGTTTTAGTACATGGTTGATGCATGGTATGGTACATGTTGATGTACATGGTATGATGATGGTTTTGGTATCCATGTGAGTGCATCAAATGGTTGATGGTTTATTAGTGGCAAATACAGTGACAGGGACAATGAAATATTGGATGATTGGTTGATCATCAATGATAGGTTGATGTGATAGTGATATTCACATGTTTATGTGACAGTGACAGTGACAATGACAGGTTGGTTGATGTGACAATGACAGGTTGGTTGATGTATTGGTGACAATGGTAGTGATAATATTAGTGTTAGTGACAGTGAGTCTACACGTATATTTCAGGGCAACAGGACAAATCAAGGAAAGGGGGTTGTAGCCTCCTTTCGGTTGGTGTTAGAGAACTCAGGGAGTTGGTGCTTCCTTCAGGTTGGTGCCTGTAAATAAGGGGGTTGGTTCCTCCTTCCAGTTGGTTCCAAATAATCCAGGGAGTTGTAGCTTCCTTTAGGTTAGTGCTTGTAAATAAGGGGGTTGGTCCCTCCTTCCAGTTGGTGTTGGCAAATTTGGAATTTGGTTCTTCCTATGAATGTATTCTTGATATATATAATAAAGAATTCTGTGGTTTTCTCCCATTTGTGTTTCCATGTAAATTTTGGTGTACTGTGCATGTGGTTATTTGATGTGATGATACTGCTTATGGTTATATTCTCATTCTATATTGAATGCAATCATAAATGATATAATGCCAATAAAGTTGAAGTTTGTATATTATGATTGAAAGTGGTAAAAAGTGCTCATATTGATTCACCCCCCCTCTCAGTATTCCAACACCAATTGATAAGAATGTTGTTATTTCTAATAATCCTAGTTGAAAGCATAATTTTATCATTGTTGTCTTGGATAAAATATTGCAAGTCCTATCAAAATATATTGAAAGCACACAGGTTGAGGGTGAGATTGTTAATTTTTTTAAAGAGTTAAATATCACTATGGATAAATATGTCTTACATTTATACTCTCATGCTATAGATATGGATGTTGTGGATATTATTGTTGGATATGTTTGGATGGAATCAATTGGTATGATTAATATTAATGTGCAAAATAAGTTTATGAAGCTTTGGTTCAAGAAATAAACAAAAAAAATGCATGATATTTATCTCAGTAAACAAAAAGGGCCCAAGGTTTCACATGAAGTAGAGATTTCAAAACTAATTTAAATACCTATAGAAATATTAGATGAATATTCAAAGACCAAATCAAAGAGGAGTCCAAAAATTCACTTGAAGGAGAGCCTCGGGAAGGGCATAGTAAACATGAAGCATAATATACAATGCTACATGACTCAAAGGAACCACATGCTATGTTGAAGAGTTAGAGAGAGTGGAAAATATAGTTAAGGTTGCTATATATTTCACTAGGATGGATGGACGCTTGTGCTTGATACTAGTTGAGTACATTTCTTAATAGATCATATTATATGGCTTCCACTCATGTTTCAGGGAGGAAACATAAGAATGGAGATGAAATGTAATGTACCTAGGGATGATAAATAATGTAATATTATGTACCCAAGGAAGTACCTAAGGGGAATAATAAATGTAATATGGATATAATAGTGGACTAAGGCCCACTTGGTAGTTGGTGGGTAATAAATAGGCACAATACATAGTTAGAGGAAATAATATATAATGAGGGGTAGTTGGAAAAGGCCCCAAAGAATACTCATGAGAAAGTATATATACACATGATTATCATTGTATTGGATATGTTGAGTATTGTATTGTAACAATAATGGATTGTGGAGTGATTCCTTCCATAAGGATTAATTAATGGTATTACCCTACTTTAAGGGTTCAATCTACATTCTTGTGTCCATTAATGTGTGGATGAATTTTATTATTTTAAAGCTCAAGTGTTTTATATTATATCTAATAGGATTTACTACATAGGAAGGGAGGTATCAAACACTTTTGAGGGAACCCAAGTCTCCATTTAGTACATTTTGTTATATAATTATTTATAGTAGATCTAATGTTTATATTACCTTATATTGTAGATCGATGCAAACCTCCTTTACAAGAGGAGTGGGGTGCATGTAGGGGATCATTTAGAGGCACAACAGTTTTCGAGATGCATATCATAACTCTCATATTCAACCCAAGAATATTCAACACCTACAACTTGAATGCTCATGTGGGTGAATTCCTTCTATTTTCTCTCTTTCATTTCCAACACTTAATTGAGTTAGATCACCAAAGGAGACTGGGAATTAAACCTATGTTACCTAGCATTTCCTTTGTTAATCTGTTGTTAATTACTCATTGGAAACAATAATTAACCTACACCTGTATATAAATAATTAATATTAAAAACATAATTAATCTAGTGGCCTTCCTCCCTCCTCTTTTCTTCCTTTCTTCCCCTTCTCTAGGGTTTCTCAGTTTTGCCTTAAAATAGAGTGATGTTTGCACTTTATCCTTTCTCTTTATTGGTGGTATTTACAGTAAGTTGGTTCACCATCCTTAATCATACACTACATTTTGGTGGCTCTAGTGGGGAGTTATTTCCAATCCTTCCCTCTCCTGAGAGAAAGATTTTTTTTTTTTTTTCTATGTTCAACCACTTCTCCCACCATAAGGAGTATTATATCCTTTTTCTCTTAGAGAGGGAAGGTTCTCCCTTTATCCCTATTTTTATTTTCTTGGATAATTCTTGAGGTAGCCCCATCTCACAACCTCTAACTTTATGTAATGGAGGTTGTATAGATAAGCACCATTGGCATGGTAGGTTATGTTCATTTCTATGATCTTTCTTCTTAATTTTGCCATTTGGCACATGTTCAGGGTGTGGAACCAAAGTTCTTCCAGGGTGTTATTTTCTTGTGAAGCTTTCGTGTGTTCTCCCCTATCCCTTTTCCTTGGAATAAATCTCATCTCTCTTTCGAGGAGAGTCCCTCATCCCAAAGCTATGGGTATTACCTTTCATATGAACCTATCCCAACATCCTCAATAGATCCTCCTATTGATGAGATGTCTCTTCTCCCTCCTTCACTTTGATTGGTGCCTCCACTCGATATATAGGGACAAACTTATACTTGGGTCTCTCCTTCAACTATTACTTTATCCTTTGGATCCATGCGTATTAGTTATTAAATGACAACTTCTCAAACCTACCTCAAACCCATACTCAAATAATCCAAGTAAAAAAATAACATCATCATAATAAACCTACAAAATCTTCGAATATAATCCAAATGAATATGAACGTCCTACCCAAAATTTATAAACCTCTGTTAAGATCCCCCTCTCAACTAGGTATTCATACAACATATGTCCCTAACATAAACCAAGTCCATATTCCAATTTACACACATTAAATAAAATAAGAACACAATCCTACATTTCCCCAAGGATAACAATACATCCCAATGCTCCCCCAAGAACAATAATTCATCTCATTGTTTTCCCAATCATTGAGACAAACATTCATTCCAACTTTTTCATAGCTCCTTGGACAATTATTCATGCAAATAATAACAAATTCTCATAGCATTAACTTCTAAGTAAGTTGGAACCCAAGTACAAGCATATTCAATAACCCTCCTTATAGTGCAGGACCTTATCCACAACCAAGCATAGGATATGGTGTTGGGGAACCACCTTGTAATAAAAACAAAACCTCTTAATGTGTTTATCCTAGTCAAAAATTAAATCCTAGTGATAGAAGAAGACACACTTTTATAATACATTCTTTCTAAGAAGTCCTTAGATACCCTTTCACACCTCATATTGCAACAATATAGATCCGTCCAAATATACGAGAGTTACCTAAGTTCAATGGTGGTATTGAGAAAGACCCTTGATTTCACTTTGAGGCATTTTCCATTTATTTTGTTGGGTTTATCTATGAAAATAATTATATAGTCAAGATATTTTCATAATCCCTGATAGGTGATGCTCTTCATTCGTTCCATCATCTCCCTAAAGTGTTGGTTTATGACCTTCACTTATTATAAGATCATTCATCCAACACTTTAAAATTCCTCGGATGGATGACATTGGTGTTTTCATTGTCATGGGACTTAAAATAAGAAAACAAGGAACCTTCTTCAACATTCATTCATTGATGGTGCAAATCCCTACATGATTACACACCAAAATTCTTAGAAGATACCATTTATGGAATATTTACTAGAGCCTTAAACAAGGAGAGTAGGAAAAACATTTTTCTTGAAGAGCTTGATTCAATAACATAATCCATTGACCTCCTATTGATAATTAGCACACCCATTTTCCAATTCCTTTGTGGATTTGATTGACTTTGATACCATCATTTTTGGTTCATTAGCTATGTATCTACCCAAATAAACCAATTTAATGAACCACCCCCCTCACCCCCATGCCTTATCCTCATTTATACCAAGGGTACCATTCCTTCACATTATATTGGGGATATCTCTTGGGATTAACAAATAGCTTCGTCAAAGTTTGTTATTCACTCTCCTACCCCAACTTTTTTGTTTAGGCCATCAAATTCTCCTTTTCCTTATTTCTTTTTCTAGATCTCATTCTCTCATGCTTCCAACATGTCATATATGGATATTATTTTGGATTTTACTAACCAAAGGGATACAAAAATCAATCCACTTATGAGTTCTACACTAATATTTCTAGAACTTGGGATCTTTCTCCCTCCTTTGATATTTCTTTCATTCCTTCCACTAAGGAATAGAAACACATCATGGTAAACTCATAATTCTTCATCGATATTTGTTGCAATGGATTCTCTATAAAGTGAGTCATAATTGATCTTGGATATTCCCTTACTACCATTGCTACCTCTATTTGTCATTCCCTCAGTGCTACCCACTTCTCTCTCACTCCTTGGGCCCTTTAAGGCTTAAAAAAATCCAAGGCTAGAGCCCTAAGGGATTGAGATTCCTTTGAAACTTGCCCCTAGTACAATGGATACTCATTTTTTGGTACTCTAAAGATACTTGGAGTACAACATCCTCCTTGACCACCCTTGGTTGGATGTGATGATGTTTTTCCACTACACATTGATAAGTGAGCTCTTGGTCTTCCTTAGAGGAAATGTTTTTTTTGTTCAAGATGATCCTCCTCATTTCTCCTATATTCCCAAGGATGATCCCAAGTCATATCATTTGGTCTCTTATATGAAATATTCTAGATTCTTCAAAGCCTCCTCCTCTTCTACTTGCTAGAATATCAAAGTCCACCCGAGTATGTCAGACTCCTCCTAATTTCATCCTTACTTGACCTAATATGCTTGGGGTAGTCACTTGGTGTCATTTTGCCTTATTGGATTTTTCTACACTTCTTCTCTTCTCTTTACCTATCCTTTGAATGCTTGGGGTAAGCCTCACCTTTCATCCCAAGATTTCCATTGGTATATTTATTTTACACTAGCTTCATAAGGTATTCATGTTTTAATATGGATTACCAGGTTAAATGGATCCCAATCCAAGAGTGGGACCTTTTCAGGGCCAACTTAAGCCTTTTGTCATTAATGTTCCCTAAGAAATCAATAATTCCCATGCTTCTTCTATTTCTCCCTCACCCCTCTTTTCTTTGCCTACCTTTATCTACTTAGAGCATCCTTACTCCTCTATATTTCACTCGTGTTGCTTCTGTTACCCCTTTGGTCACCTCTCTACTTGGTTTCTTTATCATTGATTGAATCCCTCTAGATCATTATCTTAGCTAGGAAATGACTTGATATGACATCATCATAGGTTGAATTGATCGTTATTGTTGTCTCATCCAATATAGGAAACTATGGAATCACATTCCCAGTCATTCCTCCAATGTATTTCCCATATTGCCTCTCGTATTCTATTTCATCCTTTGTATTTTTTCTTGTCACCTCTTTCTTTTTCTATTTCATCCCTAGAATTGTCACCTATCACCTATTTCTTTCACTGGTCTAGCCTTATAATTTTTTCATGTTGTCTCTTACCTTTGATAGTTCAGCCCCAACATTGTCTCTTATCACCTCTTGCCTACACTAGTCCAACTCTAGTGTTGTTGCTTGTTGAATTTTACCTTCACCTAATTTATCCCTAACATTTATAGTTGTATCCTCTTATCCCTCACCTTTTCTCACTTCCTATTCTTCCCTAAGAAAGATGGTGTTTCTATCTTTTCACTACTAGGGGAAACCTACTAACCTTTGTTTTACAGAAACATGGTTTACTTTGGTACCGAAATGATCATGTTCATATTTATCATAACATCCACTGCCAACTTCCATGATCAGGTAAGTATATGTATCTCTCTCTTACTCTTACACTCATTTTACTTTTTGATATCTCTTTCATATTATAACACCTGTATTCTTGTTGCTGTTTGGATTTCTGGATTTATAACTGTGTAAGGAGTTCGAAATGTCCAATGTTTCAAGTGAACACTCCATCCATCATTAGGGACTCTTGAAGAAGGTATAATTGAAAAGAGTGCTAAAGAGAATATTTTAAAGGAGAAAGAAAAGAACGTTGGGGATAGGTGGTGAAAAAGTAGCCGTTATAAACAAGGTGAGAATATAATCATTGCGAGTTAATGATAAGGCAATCAAAGTATAAATTAATATAAAGAGGTAAAATAAAAAATGAAGGGATAAACATTAATGATTATTACAGGTTGCCTCAGATAATAATGATAATAATTAAACACTTTTGAAAATAATTAAAAAGTAATTAAAACAGGTAATAAAGAAAGGACTTGAAATTAAAATGATTATAGGATTAAACATGGGGTTAATTAAATAATTAAGAAGTGAAAAGGCGGGGGGGGAGTGAGAATAAATCTATTTCCAATTAATGAGAAGGTAGTCAAAGGATACATTAATAATAGAAGATAAAATAAAAATAAAAAGGATACAATCATTAATTATAAAAGGTTGATTTGAATTTAGATAAAAAAAAATCTATAAAAATAAAAGGTTGATGGCCAATCCTCGTTAACATCCTTATTCAACCATCTAAACAATATATTCCCCCACATCCAATTCAATGGAAAAGGAAAAGGAAAATTCTCTTCCATTCTTGGATGTTCTCATCTCTCACCTCCCTAATGGCTCCCTCACCCACCAGGTTTATCGAAAAAAGACTCACAATGACATGAGTTGGAGTACATGAACATTCACCTACTATTTAGGAGGACTGCTATTTATAACATGTCTATTTATAACAAGTCTATTTTTAACATGTGGCTACCTATATGTAATACCATGGTAAAATGCCATGGGTTTCCAAAACCATGGGCTCATAAACCACCATTAGGTGAATTCCTACTTTCTAGGCGGAAGAACACTTCATTCCTTTATCTTAGGAGATAATTCCTATTTCATGGCTAGAGAGAGCACTTGAGTGAGAATATTATTCTCCTAGATAAGTGCACGCTTCTACTTAAGTCTTCAGTTCTATTATTAGTCAACGAGTCTAGTTATACATGCATGATTTCTCACTTGTGCTTGTCTAACTCCATTTATGACTAGCTAACTCCATTTATGGCTAGTTAACTGATACTACGAGGGAGTTTATTTTTGTTATTACATGTGCATTCACATGGAAACCCTAACCTAGTGCACATTACTCATTTTGTGGAGGGTTCTATATATTGTACTCATGATCAAGGATTAATACAATGTTATTCGAGTTGGTTTGTTAGTCTCTTATGTGTGAAGATATATTCTATTTTTCTCTCCCCTCTCATTCTTTTGCAATTAACTAGTGTAGTATTTTCTATTAACAATTATATATTGAAGTGTGGATTAATCCTACACGATATCATATCCATTATTGTGAGGGAGTATTCACTTTTATTTCATGTTTATATATCATATTGGACATCCCACTGAGAACTATGGATCATCCATTTTCTTCAATGATCTTTACACCCTTCAACTACTTTGAGTGGAAGCCCAAGATTAAGATTCTAATTCACAACAAGGGTTTGGATAGGGTCACTGTGGGGACTGAGGTCGATCCTACTTCATCCATAGAGAAATTAAAAGAATTAGACATAATGGATGAAGCCTACGATATATTTTTCTTGAGCATCTCTACGGATCTCCTCTTCCATGTCGATACTTGCAAGTCTCCTAGCAATGTTTGGACAAATTTGAAGGATTTTCTAGGAAAGAAGGAAAACCTAAGAGTTCATCAACTAGATAATTATATACATTTAATGATATACATGCATTGAATCCAAGTGATTTCGAGACCCTACATGAATACCTCTATAAGTTTAAAATTTTTCTTTCTCATGTTAGGGATTTTGGAATTGATAAGAAAGATGAACAATTAATATTTTCAATTCTAACCAAGCTAGGACCAGAGTATTTTGTCTACACTTCTTCTTTTCATAATATCAAGTTAGATATGGGTTATACATGGAATATTCCATCCCTGGATGAGTTCGTGGAGTCACTTATCCATGAGAAAAAAATGATAATCTAGATAGTGGCACTCAAGAGTTCAAAGCCTCATGTGATTACAACTCAAGGAAGTTCAAAGAAGAATAAGAAGAATACCAAGGATAAGAAGGACCAAGAGAACAAGAAGTAAGGTAAACAAAAGTACACAAATGAGAGTTTGAGTTCCAAGGCATAAAAGAGAAAGAAGGAGAATACCAAGTTTTCCTACTGTAACAAGGGCTTCCATATTGAGATTTCTTACATGAAAAAAATTATAGATATCATGGAACAATCACTTGATAAACATCACCTCAAGGATTGTATTCCGGATAATGTAAGGAAAAATCCATTGGATATGCCATCATCAGAAAGAGGTAATGGTCATGCATTACTTGCTATTTCATCTTCTCCTAATGCTTGGGTTCTTGATTCAGGGGCTACCCATCACATGGTCTCATTGGATAGACTTTTCTCATTCTTGGAGACTTGTTTAGGACCACTGATCTTCATGGGATATGATTCTCCTGCTGAGGTCTACAGTAGGGGTAGATTTTATCTAGACCATGTATTATTTTAGGATGTACTTCATGTTTCGAATATTTTAGTGAATATCCTCTCCATCCATCAAATCAATAATTCAGGTTTAAGGAAGAAGGTGGAGCTCACTCTAGACTTAGTTATTATTTCCTACTTGTCATATGGTTCAAAATTTTTTGTTGGTGAGGTTAATCATCATTCCATGTTGTAAACCTTCTCTCACTTTACTCATGCGTATTATTACATATATCTTATAACGCGTGCTAATGAAGAGTCTAGGTTGTTAGATACTACTTTAGATACATCATTCATTTAGAGGACTATTAATTTTGAAGAGCTTCCTTCACAGGTACTTCCACAACAATCCAGACCTCCATCTCCATCGCCAATAGTTGAGAAACTTCATGAGACTTATTCCGATCAGATTTATGATCAGATATATAAATACAATATCTATGATATTTATTATCAACGACAAGAATTTGTAGGTCATGAGCATCTACCACAATGAGAAAAACATAATCTTCAGGAAGCAGGTGATCTAGTGGGTGATCCCATCGATCCATGAAGAACTAGATCTTAGTTTGTGGAGCCTCCAAAAAATCTTACTACCATGGATCCTTTGTTGCATATTTATTGTTATATGGTACTTGGAACATACCCTCAGTCTTATGCAAAGGCTGAAGGTAACCCCCATTAGGAGGCAACTATGAAATATGAGTACAATTCCCTGATGGAGAAAAACACATGGGAGTTGGTTCCTATACCTTCCAATAGGAAGCTTGTTATATGTAAGTGGATTTTCAAGAGAAATAGGGTTTATTATGGATACATGAAAAATTATAAGGGTTGGTTAGTAGCTAAAGTTTTCTCACATGTAAAAGGAATTGACTATGAGGAGACTTTTGCACCGATTGCCAAGATCGATTCCATTTGGTTAGCTCTAGCTATTGCAATAGATAGAAAGTGGGAGGTACACCATATGGATATGAAGAATGAATTCTTACATGGAGATATTAATGAGGATATATATATGGATCATCCATAGGCATATGTTCAATATTCATCTTTAGTTTCTAGGTTGAGGAAGTCACTGTACAGACTCAAGCAAGAACCTTAGGCATGGTATGCTAAAATGGACTATTATCGCATATCTAGAGGTTTTGTTAGATGCAGATTAGATCCTAATGTGATGAGAAAAAAATATTCCCTTCTACTAATATTTATTTATGTAGATGATTTACTCATCACAGGGAGGTCAATCTCCTCCATTGCTGCAGTGAAGACCGCTTTTCATGATAAGTTTTCTATGACACATATATGACTGTTACATTAATTTCTTGGTCTTAAAATAAGCCAGAATGATTCAAGAATCAATATGTCTTAGTCCAAGTATGAAAAATATCTATTTGACAGCTTTCAAATGACATATTTCAAGCTAGCTCCAACACCCTTTCAGTTAGGGGTTAGATTTGAGGATGCTGGTGCATCACCTTTGGTTGATTGTACTAGATATCTACAGTTGGTGGGGAGTCTTGTCTACCTTAAACACTCTCGACCATACATATATTATTTAGTTGGATCAGTTTCTAGGTACATGTAGGAGCCACATGAGCTTCACTTAAAGGAACAAAGAGTATTCTCATATATGTCAAGGGGGCTACCAAATTTGGTATACATTATGCAACAATATCTTCCTTAGATCTTGTTGGTTACATAGACTTAGATTGGGAAGGAGATAGAATTAATCACAAGTCCACTCCATGATATGTCCTCTACCTTAGATCAAGACCTATTTGTTGGTCAAGTAAAAAGCAACCATAAATTTATTTATCATCAGTAGTGGTAGAGTACAAGGGTGCAGTGAATGTTACAACTCAGGAGATTTGGTTGCAAGATTTTCTTATAAAGTTGAGAGTTCATTTTCATCGTCTGACAATTACATGGTGTGATAATCAAAGTACTCTCAAGCTGTGTAGATGATATAGGGCATCAAAAAATTCTCAAAAATCAAAGTGTCAAAATTGCTCAAAAATGGTTTCATTGCGTAGATGTTGTCCTCACGATCCCAACGAAACTTGAATGGGCTCAAACAAAGTTCATATGAGGAAGTTATCACTTTCTGTCCACTTTCCCAAACATGAAAATTTTTCTCACTATATAGTCCATATAGGCTGATGTGGCAGCTGACTATACAGTCCATACAGGCTGACGTGGAGGATGACTATACAGTTCATATGACTGTACAATTGATGTGGTAGGGTGATGTGGACTGGTGACTGGGTAGGTGGTGATGTGGTAGGGTGACTGTGCAGTTGATGATGTGGACCAATCTTAGGTCGACACATGGCAAGTTACTGGACCAATGTATGGGTGCCACATGGACCACTTAGGGACCACTATGTGGCACCCCCTTCATGTGTAAAATGGTTGGGTTTGGCTCCACGGGGGTTGAACCCGCGACCTCTGGATGGGGGAAATAATTTGTGTAGGTCGGGTTGCCAACCTGCCTACAAATTTTTCTTAACCCTATAGTGGCATTAATTTTATTTGAATTTTCATAAGGGTTTGGTTCGACGAGAAAAGGGTTAGGGCTAAGCCCCAGCCCTTGGTTTCACTCTACAATAAACTTACCATATGACTATTAGCGTGGCGACGTGGAGGTGTGGTTTCATTTTGCTGTGTTATGTGCTTATTTTGATGGTTGTTTATGACTATTTATGATGTTCATTTTAAGTATAAAAACTCAATATTTTCATGTTCTTCCAACTTGATCCAATTTCCCAAGACACATATATTATTTAATTGAAAACTTTATACACATACCTTTATCATTTTTAGATCAAGTTGGTATCAGAGCAAAGGTTTTTGAAGTTTTGATTTGTTTGCAAGTGTTTTTGTTTTCTGATGCTTACAAGGTTGAAGCTCACAAGAGGAGAAGGGAAACTTGTACAACCAAGTTCTAAAATTTCAAGAAGGAGAACAATTCAATCACCTCAGGCTTCAATGAGGCATTCACCAAGTATGGCTCATGAGGAGAGTCATGAAATTCCTACCTCAAAAGAGGAAACTTTCATAAAATCCTTTTATGATATGACATAAATGGTTAAAGTTTTATATGAGAAAAGGAATGCAAGGTTGCAAGGAGAAAGCTCAAATCCTTCAAGAGGTAATGAAGGTAATGATGATAAGAATCCAAAAGGGAATGGAGGGAATGGGGACACGCCACCTCCTTCACCTCCATATTCCACTTATTTTACCATTTCACAACCACCTCCAAATTCTCCAAAAGAACATGGTAAAATTCCTCCACAAACTCCTTTTCTTTAGCTTGATATTAAGTTTGAATTTCCTATGTACAATGGAGAGGTAAATGCTGAGAAATTGGATAACTGGATTCGTCAGATTGAAGTGTATTGTAGGATACAAAGAATCAAAGATGATGAAACTAAGATTTAGCTTGCTTCTCTTAGATTGGAAAGTTAAAGACTCATTTGATGGGAAGCCAAAACTCAAGAGAACATGAAGAAACATGGTAAAGTTTTAACCTCTTGGAATGATTTTATTGTTTCACTTAAAAGGGAATTTTATCCATTAGCATACATGCAGAAAGCTATCATGGATTGGAAAAATTTTAGACAAGCTAAAGGGAAAAGTGTGAAAATATACACTCAAGAATTTAGAAGAAGAGATTTGATTTTGGGTATAGATTTATCTTCTCAAAAAACTTTACTCAAATACATTGGAGGATTGCATAATTATTTGAGACACACAATTTTCATGTTTAACCCTACAAATCTAGATGAATTTTGTGTACAGGTAACTCATTTGGAAGCAAGAGGGAAGAATACTCCTCAAGAGGGAAGCAAGAAGCCATTTGTTAATGGAGAAAAGGGAAAGAGGAAATTAAAAGGAAATTGAAGGAATAATGCTTCAGTCAAGGAAGAGGGAGAAAAAATCACATGTAAACACTGTTCAAAAGATGCCCATGATGAAGACCATTGTTGGAAACTTCATCCTGAAATGAGACCCAAAAATTTCAACAACAATGGGAAACCAAAGACTGCTGCAACTGCACAACATGATTTAGGATCTAATTCAGGAGATAAAACAAAAATCACAACCATGGGTTTTCAAGGTAAGGATTGTATTGCAAGTACTAGTTCTTCAAGTAGTAGCCTCAATGAAACTCAACATGAAAAATAAATAATAGATATTTTCCACGTAAGGGTTATTTCAAAGCATACCAAGATAGATACTCTTTTTGATATTGGAAGAGCTTTGATTTTGGGTATATATTTATCTTCTCAAGAAAATTTACTCAAATACATTGGAGGATTGCATAGCTATTTGAGACACACAATTCTCATGTTTAACCCTACAAAAATAGATGAAGTTTGTGTACAGGAAAATCATTTAGAATCAAGAGGGAAGAATTCTCCTCAAGAGGGCAGCAAGAAGCCATTTTATAATGAAGACAAAGGAAAGATCAAATTCAAAGAAAATGGAAAGAAGAATTCTTCAGTCAAGAAAGAGGGAGAAAAAATCTCATGTAAACACTATTCAAAAGATGGCCATGATGAAGACCATTGTTGGAAACTTCATTCTAAAATGAGACCCAAAAAGTTCAACAACAAACGGAAACCAAAGACTGCTGCAACTACACAACATGATTTAGGATCTAGTTTTGAAGATGAAACAAAAATCATAGCCATGGGTTTTCAAGGTAAGGATTCTATTGCCAGTACTAGTTCTTCAAGTAGTAGCCTCAATGAAACTCAACATGAAAAAGAAAGAATAGAGATTTTCCACATAAGAGTAATTTCAAATCATACCAAGATATATACTCTATTTGATGCTGGATCACAAGCAAACCTCATTTTTGAAGACACTTTCAAGAAATTGCATTTGGAAACAACTCCTCATCCTAGACCGTATCCTCTAGGTTGGATATGTGACAATGCCAAATTGCATGTGACAAAAAGACGTAAACTTAGATTTGCCGTCACTGCAAACTTTATAGATGAGGTAGAGCTTGATGTGATTCCATTGGATATTTGTGGTATTTTTTTGGGAAGCCCATATTTATATGATAGGAGAGTCATCTTTCATCATCATGAGAAAAAATATCATTTATTTTAAAATGGAGTTGAGTACATTGTTAGAGCACATACCAAGAAGTTGAATTTGTCACTTGTAAATGATGGAAAAATGAAGAGATTAGTCAATGCTAGTAAGAATTTTGTACTCTTGATGATCAAACCCAAAGACAATGTTGAAAAAGAAGCTTTCCAAGGATGTGATGCAAAGTTAAAATATGATTTATATGAGGTATCCAACATGAGATCCAATTGCAGCAAGATTGTCTTGTTCCAAACATAGGCATGTATAGGATGTCAATCATGGAGAATGATAAAATCAAAAAACAAATCCAAGAGTTGCTTGACAAAAGGGTTATCATTCTAAGAACATAGACATACGGGTCACCAATTGTTTTAGTACCAACGAAAGATGGTACATAGCGCATGTGTGTAGATTTCATATCCTTGAACAAGATTACTGTAAAGAATCCTTACCCTCTTCCTAGAATTAATGATTTTCTTGATCAATTGAAAGATTATAAGTATTTCACTAAGTTGGACTTGAGAAGTGGTTATCATCAGATTAGGATTATTGAAGGAGACACATGGAAGAAAACTTTCAAAACAAAGAAAGGTTTGTATGAATGGATGGTTATGCCATTTGGGCTTTGTAATTCTCCTGCAACATTCATGAGAGTTATGAATGATGTTTTGAGGCCTTTTATTGATGATTGTGTAATTGTCTACTTGGATGACATATTGATATTTAGCAAATCTCGTGAAGAACATGGTAGGCATGTGAAGCAAGTCCTAGATGTCTTGAAGAAAGATTTTTTTTTTAAAGATGTCTAAATGTGAGTTTGGAAAGACCTCACTTGTTTACTTGGGACATATTGTTGGAGAAGGAGAACTGAAAATAGATCCTTCCAAGGTCAAATTCATTTTGGATTGGCCCAAGCCTAACAATGTAATAGAATTTAGAATATTTTTTGGGGTAACCCAATATTGGAGAAAATTTATTGCTAACTTTTCTTCAATTGCAGTGCCATTACATACCTTGACAAGCATTAAGTAGGTTTTCCAATGGGGAGGCAAGAAAAAAAAATCTTTTGATGCATTGATGGAGAGAATTAGTTCAAATCTAGTTTTTTCACTTCTAGATTTAAGAAATGGTAAGCCCATTTGTTATCATTCTGAAACTTTTAATGGTGTTGTGATTAAATATCCTACTTATGACAAGGAGTTGTATGCATTGGTGCAAAGTGTGAAAAAATGTAAACACTATTTTTTGGGAAAATAAACTATTATTCACACAGATCATCAACCATTGCAATACTTGCAATAAAAAACAAAGCTACAACAAGCAAGGCACTTCAGATGGATGGGTTTCCTACAACAATTCCACTTGGTTATTAGGTATAAGAAATGCATTTATAACAAAGTTGTTGATATGCTTTCTAGGCCTATTGTTTGTGCTTCAGTTATTCTTAAGCATAATTCTATCATGCATGAGAGATATGTTGAACAATATGATTTAGATGTTGATTTTAAAGAGGATTATGCAGCTTTGTGTCATTCTAACCAAGTTGAGGAATTGTATTACCATGTGCATGATTGATCCAGAGGATAAAAAAACAGTCAAAAATCAAAGTGCTCGAAATTTCTCGAAAACAGATTAATTTGCGTAGATCTCGTCTTTACGATACCAACACAACTTGAACGGGCTCAAACAAAGTCTGTATGGATGAGATATCGCGTTCTGTCCACTTTTCCAAATAGGTAAAATGCTGACTGTACATAGTCCGTACATGCCACATGTCAGCTGACCGTACGACCATACGATTGACATGCATGTCGACTGGAAAGGTGACATGGCAGGTGATTTGGTGGCTGACATGGCAAGGTGACCATGCCAGGGTTGACATGGACCAACCAGTGGTCGACACGTGTGAGTGTACATGAGAATGGAAAGGTGCCACATGGCACCCCGTAATTGGTTTATGGTTTAAAACTTGTTGGAGTCCACAGGGGTGAACCCGGGACCTCCGACAGTGGCAGAGTCTTGGCAAAGTCTAGGCTACAAGCTCCCCCCCCACATGTTACTTAATTATTATGTTTAAAACAATAATTTAAAGTTGCATTAAACTTTTAGCCGGGAAAAAAAGGGTTGAGGCTTAGCCATAGCCTTGGTCACATACTCCGTTAGACATCCACATGACCAATAGCGTGGTAAAACTAATGGATAGGCCAACGGGTGCATTAATCTTGGACGGCGCCCGACCACATGTGGGGCCACGTGACCACAAATTCTGCCCCTTAAGGTGCTAATTATGCTAACGGTGTGACATGTTTCCCCAATTTGCGGACCGACGCATGGTGCTGGGTTTTGGCACAAAAAGCGCTCGGATCCAAGTTCAATTGGACAAAGGTGCATTTTGGCGAGCAAGTATAACAAGCTATTGGGGAAAAACTTCCAAGGAGTGTATTTTTCTCAGTTTTTGGCCAAACCAGGTGAAGGAAGAGCACAACTAGGGTTTTTGGACATTCTAGAGCCATTGAAACCATCTATTTTTTATTCTAAGCATTCTAAAGCATTGATTTTGACACTTTGAGCATATAATGAAAATTATCCATTGGAAGCTGGACCAGGAGAAGTATCCCAAGAGAGGGGTGGACTCCTTTATCATTTTTCTATGTTATGTGCTTACTTTTGATGGATGTTTATGACTGTTTATGCTTCTCATGTTAAGTAAAAAATCATTAAGTTTATGTGCTTGCAAACTTGATCCAATTTCCTAAGTCACATAACTAATTCACTTGACAATTTGTATACACAAACCTTTTTCATTTTCATATCAAGTTGGTATCAGAGAAACGGTTTTTGAAGGTTTGTTTGTTTGCAAGTGTTTTGTGTTCTGATGCTTACAAGGTTGAAGCTCACAAGAGGAGAAGGTCAACTTGTAGAGCCAAGTTCTCAAACTTCAAGAACGAGAACTATACATTCAACTCATGCTTCAAGGAGGAATTCACCATGCATGACTCATGAGGAGAGCCATGAAATCCCTACTTCAGAAGATGAAAATTTCATAAAAGATTTTTATGATATGACATAAATGGTGAAAGTTTTATTTGAATAAAGGAATGCAAGGTTGCAAGGTGAAAGATCAAATCCTTCAATAGGTAATGAAGATAGTGGTGATAAAAATCAAAAAGGAAATGGAGGGAATGGTGATAATCCACCTCCTTCACCTCCATATTCCACTTCTTCTACCATTTCACAACCACCTCCAAATTCTCCAAAAGAACATGGTAAAATTCCTCCATAAAATCCTTTTCTTAATCTTGATATTAAGTTTGAATTTCCTATGTACAATGGAGAGGTAAATGCTGAGAAATTGGATAACTGGATTTGTCAGATTGAAGTGTATTGTAGGATACAAAGAATCAAATATTATGAAACTAAGATTTAGCTTGCTTCTCTTAGATTGGAAAGTTAAAGACTCATTTGATGGGAAGCCAAAACTCAAGAGGACATGAAGAAACATGGTAAAGTTTTATCCTCTTGGAATGATTTTATTGTTGCACTTAAAAGGGAATTTTATCCATTAGCATACATGCAGAAAGCTATCATGGATTGGAAAAATATTAGACAAGCCAAAGGGAAAAGTGTGAAAATATACACTCAAGAATTTATAAGAAGATCTTTGATTTTGGGTATAGATTTATATTCTCAAGAAACTTTACTCAAATACATTGGAGGATTGCATAGTTATTTGAGACACACAATTTTCATGTTTAACCCTACAAATCTAGATGAATTTTTTGTACAGGTAACTCATTTGGAGGCAAGAGGGAAGAGTACTCCTCAAGAGGGAAGCAAGAAGCCATTTGTTAATGGAGAAAAGGGAAAGAGTAAATTAAAAGGAAATTGAAGGAATAATGCTTCAGTCAAGGAAGAGGGAGAAAAAATCACATGTAAACACTGTTCAAAAGATGCCCATGATGAAGAACATTGTTGGAAACTTCATCCTGAAATGAGACCCAAAAATTTCAACAACAATGGGAAACCAAAGATTGCTACAACTGCACAACATGATTTAGGATCTAATTCGGGAGATGAAACAAAAATCACAACCATGGGTTTTCAAGGTAAGGACCGTACTGCAAGTACTAGTTCTTCAAGTAGTAGCCTCAATGAAACTCAACATGAAAAATAAAGAATAGATATTTTCCACGTAAGGGTTATTTCAAAGCATACCAAGATAGATACTCTTTTTGATATTGGATATCAAGAAAACCTCGTTTTTGAAGACACCATTAAGAAATTGCATTTGGAAACTACTAATCCTAAACCACATGCTCTAGGATGGATATGTGACAATGCCAAATTGCATGTGGCAAGAAGATGTAAACTTAGATTTTCCATCACTGCAAAATTTATAGATGAGGTAGAGCTTGATGTTATTCCATTGGATATTTGTGGTATTGTGTTGGGAAGCCCATATTTATATGATAGGAGAGCCATATCTCATCGTCATGGGAAAAAAATAATTTGTTTAAAAATGGAATTGAGTACATTGTTAGAGGACATGCAAAGAAGTCAAATTTGTCACTTGTAAATGCTGGGCAAATGAAGGGATTAGTCAATACTAGTAAGAACTTTGTAATCTTGATGATCAAACACAAAGACAATGTTGAAAAAGAATCTTTCCAAGGTTGCGATGCAATGTTAAAATCTGATTTATATGAGGTTGTTAACCAATATGATGAGATGTTTCAGGAACCAAAAGGATTTCCTCCTAAAAGAGGTATCCAACATAAGAATCAATTGCAACAATATTGTCTTCTTCCAAACATTGGTATGTACATGATGTTAGTCATGGAGAATGCTGAAATTAAAAAACAAATCCAAGAGTTGCTTGACAAAGGGGTTATCATGCCAAGCACATCACCATGCAGGTCACCAATTGTTTTAGTACCAAATAAATATGGTACATGGTGCATGTGTGTATATTTCAGAGCCTTGAACGAGATTATGGTAAATAATCCTTACCCTCTTCCTAGAATCAATGATTTTATTGATCAATTGAAAGATGCTAAGTATTTTACTAAATTGGACTTGAGAAGTGGACATCATCAGATTAGGATTGCTAAAGGAGACACATGGAAGACAACTTTCCAAACAAATCAAGGTTTGTTTGAATGGATGGTTATTCCATTTGGGCTTTGTAATGCTCATGCTACATTCATGAGAGTTATGGATGATGTTTTAAGGCCTTATATTGATGATTGTGTGATTGTCTACCTGTATGACATATTGATATTTAGCAAATCTTGTGAAGAGGATGTTATGCATGTAAATAAAATTTTATATGTATGGAAGAAAGAAGGTTGTTTTTAAAGATGTCTAAATGTGAGTTTGGAAAGACCTCACTTGTTTACTTGGGGCATATTGTCGGAGGATGAGAATTACAAATAGATCCTTCCAAGGTCAAAGTCATTTTGGATTGGCGCAAGCCCAATAATGTAACAGAGGTAAGAAGGTTTTTGGGAGAAACCCAATATTTGAGAAAGTTTATTGCTAACTTCTCTTCAATTGCTGCTCCATTACATGCAATAACAAGCATCAAGCAAGTTTTCCAATGGGGAGGCAAGCAACAAAAATATTTTGATGCATTGAAGGAGAAGATTAGTTTAGCTCCAGTTCTTGCACTTCCTAATTTGAGACATCCATTTGAGATACAAACAGATGCAAGTAACTATGCAATGGGAGCAGTCTTGTTGCAACATGGTAATCCCATTTGTTTTCATTATGAAACTTTTAATGATGCTGTGATTAATTATCCTACATATGATGAGGAGTTGTATGCATTGGTACAAAGTGTGAAAAAATGGAAACATTATTTGTTGGGAAAATAAACAATCATTCACACAGATCATCAACCATTTCAATACTTACAATAAAAAACAAAGCTACAACAAGCAAGACACTTCAGATGGATGTGTTTTCTACAACAATTCCACTTGGTCATCAGGTATAAGAAATACATTTATAACAAAGTTGTTGATATTCTTTATAGGTCTATTGTATGATGCTTCAATTATTCTTAAGCATAATTCTACCATGAATGAGAGCTATGTTGAACAATATGCTTTAGATGCTATTTTTAAAGAGGTTTATGCAACTTTGTGTCATTATAACCAAGTTGAGGAATTGGATTACCATGTGCATGATAAGATTTTGTATCATCTTGGCAAGCTATGTATTCCACAGGGTGAAAGAGTCAACATCATAAGGGAAGCACATTCTTATCTTATTGCTAGCCACTTTGGTGTGGGCAAGACAATGGCTAATTTTAAAAGGTATTGCTATTGGCCTAAAATGAATGAAAGTGTTTCAATATATGTAAGAAGATGTTCTTTATGTGCTACAATTAAGCCTAGAAATAGAAAGTTGGGATTGTATACTCCACTTATGGTTCCTTCTCGCCCTTGGAAAACATTCTCATGGACTTTGTAGGAGGATTACCTATGTATAAAAAGAATCATGATTATCTTTATGTTGTGGTTTATCGTTTCAGTAAAATGTGTATTTTGATGCCTTGTGTTGTTCCAAAGTCTGTACTTAAGGCTTATAAGTACAGTGCCTAGGCATCCGAAAGTGGGTAAAAGTTGGAGAAGAGAGAAACATCAACCTTCGGCAAAGGAAACTAGGGAAGATTTCGACATTGGCGTTGTCTAGCTTCCAACTGTTCCTGGATATCTATATCCTGTTCAATGGCTGCCCATCAACGTTCAAGTTCAACCTGGTTAGTAGCTGTTGTAAGAATAGTATCGAAAAGGTTTAAGGCAAGGTGCATTTGGTTTGATAATCTGGGTTCGATATTGGGCTATGTTGGTACAGGGACAGTCATGGAGGAATAATAAAAGTAGGAAAAACTTCAGAGAGAGATTAAGTGCTGTCTCAATTTGGTCGTATAAAAGAGAATTTACAGTTTTAGGAATAAAATAGGGATGCTAATCAAAGGCTCTTTCTCGTAACTGAGTTATATCTTAATAAAATGTATGAGGTGGGAGAAAAACATTTAGCTGTCTATGATGTAAGGCTCCTATCGAGGGAGAATCTCACGTATAAATAGAAGAGGAAAATTGTAAAGAAATAACCCGATGTAGCATAGAATATGTGTAGAATTCTGAAAGTGTTGTCTGGTCTTACACTCGCTGATAGCTGGTATAGAGGAAAAACAGTAAACAATTACAGAAAACCAAAATTCATTCACTATAGTAGTGGTCGTACTAAATTATAACAAAGCATTCATCAGTTATGAATATGAAATGAAATGAAAATATGAGATACAAGAAAACAAACTCATAACACAGTCGTGACGGAATTGAGAATCTTCAGATTTGCTTTGTATTAACTCTCAAAAATTGTAAAAACTCTGTTACAATCGACACAAAAAGGTCCATCCCCTTTTCCTCATTTCAATGGTATATTTATACAGTTTACAATAAGATAGAATCTCAATCGTTACAAAATTTTGGTTATGATAGGGAGGAGAGCAATCGATTCATTTCTTCTTCTCTATCTTCACTTGGTGCCAGACGTTTGTCCTCGCGCGTGCTTGGTACATGTGACACATCTTTCAACCAGCTGAGATATTAGCCTCGACGGTTC
>JASDQU010245246.1:0-13046 GCA_032191745.1 Picea mariana | reverse complement strand
ATTTATATGAGGTTGTTAACAAATATGATGAGATGTTTCAGGAGCCAAAAGGATTGCCTCCTAAAAGAGGTATCCAACATGAGATCCAATTGCAACAAGATTGTCCTCTTCCAAACATACGCATGTACAGGATGTCAATCATGGAGAATGATAAAATAAAAAAACAAATCCAAGAGTTGCTTGACAAAAGGGTTATCATGCCAAGAACATCGACATGCAGGTCACCAATTGTTTTAGTACCAACAAAAGATGGTACATGGTGCATGTGTGTAGATTTCAGATCCTTGAACAAGATTATAGTAAAGAATCCTTACCCTCTTCCTAGAATTGATGATTTTCTTGATCAATTGAAAGATTCTAAGTATTTCACTAAGTTGGATTACTGAAGGAGACACATGGAAGAAAACTTTCAAAACAAAGCAAGGTTTGTATGAATGGATGGTTATGCCATTTGGGCTTTGTAATTCTCCTACAACATTCATGAGAGTTATGAATGATGTTTTGAGGCCTTTTATTGATGATTGTGTAATTGTCTACTTGGATGACATATTGATATTTAGCAAATCTCATGAAGAACATGGTAGGCATGTGAAGCAAGTCCTAGATGTCTTGAAGAATTTTTTTTTTTTTTTTTAAATATGTCTAAATGTGAGTTTGGAAAGACCTCACTTGTTTAATTGGGACATATTGTTGGAGAAAGAGAACTGAAAATAGATCCTTCCAAGGTCAAAGTCATTTTGGATTGGCCCAAGCCCAACAATGTAATAGAATTTAGAATATTTTTTGGGGCAACCCAATATTGGAGAAAATTTATTGCTAACTTTTCTTCAATTGCATCTCCATTACATGCCTTGACAAGCATTAAGTAGGTTTTCCAATGGGGAGGCAAGAAAAAAAAAATATTTTGATGCATTGATGGCGAGAATTAGTTCAAATCCAGTTTTTTCACTTCCATATTTAAGAAATGGTAAGCCCATTTGTTATCATTCTGAAACTTTTAATGGTGTTGTGATTAAATATCCTACTTATGACAAGGAGTTGTATGCATTGGTGCAAAGTGTGAAAAAATGTAAACACTATTTTTTGGGAAAATAAACTATTATTCACATAGATCATCAACCATTGCAATACTTGCAATCACAAACAAAGCTACAACAAGCAAGGCACTTCAGATGGATGGGTTTCCTACAACAATTCCACTTGGTTATTAGGTATAATAAAGGCATTTATAACAAAGTTGTCGATATGCTTTCTAGGCCTATTGTTAGTGCTTCAATTATTCTTAATCATAATTCTATCATGCATGAGAGATATGTTGAACAATATGATTTAGATGTTGATTTTAAAGAGGTTTATGCAACTTTGTGTCATTGTAACCAAGTTGAGGAATTGGATTACCATGTGCATGATTGATTCAGAGGATTAAAAAACACTCAAAAATCAAAGTGCTCGAAATTTCTCGAAAACAGATTCATTTGCGTAGATCTCGTCTTCACAATCCCAACACAACTTGAATGGGCTCAAACAAAGTCCATATGGATGAGATATCGTGTTTTGTCCACTTTTCCAAATAGGTAAAATGTTGACTGTACACATTCCGTACATGCCACATGTCAGCTGACCGTATGACCGTACGATTGACATGCATGTCGATTGGAAAGGTGACATGGCAGGTGATTTGGTGACTAACATGGCAAGGTGACCATGCAAGGGTTGACATGGACCAACTAGTGGTCGACACGTGTGAGTGTACAGGAGAATGGAAAGGTGCCATGTGGCACCCCGTAATTGGTTTATGGTTTAAAACTTGTTGGAGTCCACGGGGTTGAACCTGGGACCTCCGACAGTGGCAGAGTCTTGGCAAAGGCCGGGCTACAAGCTCTCCCCCACATGTTACTTAACTATTATGTTTAAAACAATAATTTAAAGTTGCATTAAACTTTGAGCCGGGAAAAAAAGGGTCAAGGCTTAGCACTAGCCTTGGTCACATACTCCGTTACACATCCACATGACCAATGGTGTGGTAAAACTAATGGATAGGCCGACGGGTGCATTAATCTTGGTCGGTGCTCGACCACATGTGGGGCCATGCGACCACAAACTCTGCCCCTTAAGGTGCTAATTACGCTAACAATGCGACATGTTTCCCCAATTTGTAGAGCGATGCATGGTGCTAGGTTTTGGCATAGAAAACGCTCAGATACAGGTTCAATTGGACAAAGGTGCATTTTGGCAAGTAGGTGCAACAAGCTATTGGGGAAAAACTTCCAGGGAGTGCATTTTTCTCAGTTTTTGGCCAAACCAGGTGGAGGAAGAGCCCAAATAGGGTTTTTGGACATTCTAGGGCCATTGAAGCCATCTATTTTGTATTCTAAGCATTGTAAAGCATTGATTTTGACACTTTGAGCATATAATGAAAATTATCCATTGGAAGATGGACCAGGAGAAGTATCCCAAGAGAGGGGTGGACTCCTTTATCATTTTTCTATGTTATGTGATTACTTTTGATGGATGTTTATGTCTGTTTATGCTTCTCATGTTAAGTAAAAAATCATTAAGTTTATGTGCTTGCAAACTTGATCCAATTTCCTAAGTCACATAACTAATTCACTTGAAAATTTGTATACACAAACTTTTTTCATTTTCATATCAAGTTGGTATCAGAGAAACAATTTTTGAAGGTTTGATTGGTTGCAAGTGTTTTGTGTTTTGATGCTTACAAGGTTGAAGCTCACAAGAGGATAAGGTCAACTTGTAGAGCCAAGTTCTCAACTTTCAAGAACAATAACTATACATTCAACTCAGGCTTCAAGGAGGAATTCACCAAGTGTGACTCATGAGGAGAGCCATGAAATCCCTACTTCAGAAGATGAAAATTTCATAAAAGATTTTTATGATATGACATAAATTGTGAAAGTTTTATTTGAAAAAAGGAATGCAAGGTTGCAAGGTGAAAGCTCAAATCCTTCAATAGGTAATGAAGATAGTGGTGATAAAAATCGAAAAGGAAATGGAGGGAATGGTGATAATCCACCTCCTTCACCTCCATCTTCCACTTCTTCTACCATTTCACAACCACCTCCAAATTCTCCAAAAGAACATGTTAAAATTCCTCCACAGACTCCTTTTCTTAAGCTTGATATTAAGTTTGAATTTCCTATGTACAATGGAGAGGTAAATGCTGAGAAATTGGATAACTGGATTCGTCAGATTGAAGTGTATTGTAGGATACAAAGAATCAAGGATGATGAAACTAAGATTTAGCTTGCTTCTCTTAGATTGGAAAGTGAAAGACTCATTTGATGGGAAGCCAAAACTCAAGAGGACATGAAGAAACATGGTAAAGTTTTATCCTCTTGGAATGATTTTAGTGTTTCACTTAAAAGGGAATTTTATCCATTAGCATACATGCAAAAAGATATCATAGATTGGAAAAATATTAGAAAAGATAAAGGGAAAAGTGTGAAAATATACACTCAAGAATTTATAAGAAGAGCTTTGATTTTGGGTATAGATTTATCTTCTCAAGAAACTTTACTCAAATGCATTGGAGGATTGCATAGTTATTTGAGACACACAATTTTCATGTTTAGCCCTACAAATCTAGATGAGTTTTGTTTATAGGTAACTCATTTGGAAGCAAGAGGGAAGAATACTCCTCAAGAGAGAAGAAAGAAGCCGTTTGTTAATGGAGAAAAGGGAAAGAGGAAATTAAAAGGAAATTGAAGAAATAATGCTTCAGCCAAGGAAGAGGGAGAAAAAATCACATGTAAACACTGTTCAAAATATGCCCATGATGAAGACCATTGTTGGAAACTTCATCCCCCAAAAATTTCAACAACAATGGGAAACCAAAGACTGCTGCAACTGCACAACATGATTTAGGATCTAATTCGGGAGATGAAACAAAAATCTAAACCATGGGTTTTCAAGGTAAGGACTGTACTGCAAGTACTAGTTCTTCAAGTATTAGCCTCAATGAAACTCAACATGAAAAATAAAGAATAGATATTTTCCACGTAAGGGTTATTTCAAAGCATACCAAGATAGATACTCTTTTTGATATTGGATATCAAGAAAACCTCATTTCTGAAGACACCGTTAAGAAATTGCATTTGGAAACTACTCATCCTAAACCATATCCTCTAGGATGGATATGTGACAATGCCAAATTGCATGTGACAAGAAGATGTAAACTTAGATTTTCCATCACTGCAAAATTTATAGATGAGGTAGAGCTTGATGTTATTCCATTGGATATTTGTGGTATTGTGTTGGGAAGCCTATATTTATATGATAGGAGAGCCATTTTTCATTGTCATGAGAAAAAATATAATTTGTTTAAAAATGGAGTTGAGTACATTGTTAGAGCACATACAAAGAAGTCAAATTTGTCACTTGTAAATGCTAGACAAATGAAGGGATTAGTCAACGCTAGTAAGAACTTTGTAATCTTGATGATCAAACACAAAGACAATGTTGAAAAAGAATCTTTCCAAGGTTGCGATGCAATGTTAAAATATTATTTATATGTGGTTGTTAACCAATATTATGAGATGTTTCAGAAACCAAAAGGATTTCCTCCTAAAAGAGGTATCCAACATGAGATTCAATTGCAACAATATTGTCTTCTTCCAAACATTGGTATGTACATGATGTTAGTCATGGAGAATGCTGAAATTAAAAAACAAATCCAAGAGTTGCTTGACAAAGGGGTTATCATGCCAAGCACATAACCATGCGGGTCACCAATTGTTTTAGTACCAAAGAAATATGGTACATGGCGCATGTGTGTATATTTCAGAGCCTTGAACAAGATTATGGTAAATAATCCTTACCCTCTTCCTAGAATCAATGATTTTATTGATCAATTGAAAGATGCTAAGTATTTTACTAAATTGGACTTGAGAAGTGGATATCATCAGATTAGGATTGCTGAAGGAGATACATGGAAGACAACTTTCCAAACAAATCAAGGTTTGTTTGAATGAATGGTTATGCCATTTGGGCTTTGTAATGATCATGCTACATTCATGAGAGTTATGGATGATGTTTTAAGGACTTATATTGATGATTGTGTGATTGTCTACCTGTATGACATATTGATATTTAGCAAATCTTGTGAAGAGCATGTTATGCATGTAAATAAATTTTTTTATATATGGAAGAAATAAACGTTGTTTTTAAAGATGTCTAAATGTGAGTTTGGAAAGACCTCACTTGTTTACTTGGGGTATATTGTCGGAGGAGAAGAATTGCAAATAGATCCTTCCAAGGTCAAAGTCATTTTGGATTGGCGCAAGCCCAATAATGTAACAAAGGTAAGAGTCTTTTTGGGAGAAACCCAATATTTGAGAAATTTTATTGCTAACTTCTCTTCAATTGCTACTCCATTACATGCAGTAACAAGCATGAAGCAAGTTTTCCAATGGGGAGGCAAGCAACAAAAATATTTTGATGCATTGAAGGAGAAGATTAGTTCAGCTCCAGTTCTTGCACTTCCTAATTTGAGAAATCCTTTTGAGATACAAACAGATGCAAGTAACTATGCAATGGGAGCAGTCTTGTTGCAACATGGTAATCCTATTTGTTTTCATTATGAAACTTTTAATGGTGCTGTGATTAATTATCCTACATATGATGAGGAGTTGTATGCATTGGTACAAAGTGTGAAAAAATGGAAACATTATTTGTTGGGAAAATAAACTATCATTCACACAGATCATCAACCATTGCAATACTTACAATAAAAAACAAAGCTACAACAAGCAAGACACTTCAGATGGATGTGTTTTCTACAACAATTCCACTTGGTTATCAGGTATAAGAAATACATTTATAACAAAGTTGTTGATATTCTTTATAGGCCTATTGTTAGTGCTTCAATTATTCTCAAGCATAATTCTACCATGAATGAGAGCTATGTTGAACAGTATGATTTAGATGCTATAAGAGGTTTATGCAACTTTGTGTCTTTATAACCAAGTTGAGGAATTGGATTACCATGTGCATGATAAGCTTTTGTATCATCTTGGCAAGCTATGTATTCCACAGGGTGAAAGAGTCAACATCATAAGGGAAGCACATTCTTATCTTATTGCTGGCCACTTTGGTGTGGGCAAGACAATGGCTAATTTTACAAGGTATTACTATTGGCCTAAAATGAATGAAAGTGTTTCAAGATATGTAAGAAGATGTTCTTTATGTGCTACAATTAAGCCTAGCAATATAAAGTTGGGATTGTATACTCCACTTCCGGTTCCTTCTCGCCCTTGGGAAAACATTCCCATGGACTTTGTAGGAGGATTACCTATGTATAAAAAGAATCATGATTATGTTTATGTTGTGGTTTACCGTTTCAGTAAAATGTGTATTTTGATGCCTTGTAAGAAGCAGGTTACAGCTGAACAAATGGCACAAATGTTCTTTCAACATGTATGGGTACATTTTGGGTTTCCTAAATCCATTATTTCTGATCGAGATTCTTGATTTATTGGGAACGTTTGGTCAAGCTTCTGGGAAATCATGGACACCAAGTTGAAAAAGAGCACAACCTTTCATCCACAAATTGATGGTCAAACATAAATAGTGAATAGAAAAATGGTACATCTTCTTTGTGGTTATTGCAACAAACATCTTAAGATTTGGGAGTAGCACCTACACTACATTCAACATGCTTATAACCGGGCTAAGCACTCTTCGACTCAAACATCTCCATTTGAGGCATGTTTTGGTTATTTTCCAAAATCTCCTTTAGATTTTATCTTTGGGAAGGATGTTGCTATTGATGGTAATTATGACATTGATAGAGCAAAGAAGTTCATTGAAAAAATTCATTTGGTGCATCAAATGGTACAAGAACAGTTGGAAAAGATCTAAGCCAAGTACAAGTCAAGACATGACAAGCATCATGTTGATCACAGTTTCCAAGTTTGATATGGATTTTGGATTTACATTAGAAAAGAGAGGATTAAAGGAGAAGGTAAAAAGCTTAAACCAATTACATATGGACCTTTCAATATTCTTGAAAAGATTGGTAACAATGCCTTCCGTTTGGATTTGCCTCCTTATATGCAAATGTATGCAGTTGTTACTGTTGATAATTTGAGATTGTATGAGCCTCCTTTGATTGATAAATAGGAGAGCATGTTCATATTCCTTCCATAGATGAATTCTCACCATAATATCTTTTAGAATTACACGAGGACACAATTCTTTATAGAAAGATAAGAAATTCAAAACGAGGGAATGTGGAGTACCTTCGTGTTGGTCTTAAAGGAACAAATCCAAGCAAAGCTAAATGGATCGAGGTTGAAAATTTGAGGGAAATGTACCATCATCTTCATATTGACTAAAAGTAGTCTTTTGGAGGTCCAAAAGCTTTCCAATGGGGAGAAGTAATCCAGGGGATAAAAAAATGATCAAAAATAAAAGTGCTTTAAAACAGATTCATTACGTAGATCTCATCCTCACGATCCCAACGCAACTTGAACGAGCTCAAACAAAGTCCGTATGGCTGAGATATCGTGTTCTGTCCACTTTTCGAAGCATGCAAAATGTTGACTGTACATAGTCCGCACAAGCCACGTGTAATTTGACCGTACGACCATATGACTGATGTGGCAGGATGACTGGATAGGTGACGAGGTAGATGATTTGGCGGTTGACGTGGCAAGGTGACCGTGAAAGTGTTGACATGGACCAACCAATGGTTGACACGTGTCAATGTATGGGTGAATGGAAAGGTGCCATGTGGCCCAGCCAGGGACTACCACGTGGCACCCCGTAATTGGTTTATGGTTTAAAATTTGTTGGAATCCATGGGGGTCAAACCCGGGACCTCTGACAGTGGCAAAGTATTGGCAAAGGCTGGGATACTATCCCGCCCACACAAGTTACTTAACTCTTATGTTTAAAAAAATAATTTAAAGTTGCATTAAACTTTGAGCCGGTCGGAAAAGTGTTGGGGCTTATCCCTAACCCTAGTCACATACTCTATTACACATCCACATGACCAATTATGTAGTAAAACTAATGGATAGGTTGACGGGTACATTAATATAGGTCAGTGGCCAACCACATGGGGGGCCACACGACCACAACCTCCACCCACTAAGATACTAATCACACTAATGGTGTGACAATTTTCCCCAATTTGCAGAACAACAAGTGGTGTTGGGTTTTGGCAAGGAAAACGTTCAGAGCCAGGTTCAGTTGGACAAAGGTGCATTTTGGCGAGTATGTACAACAAGCTATCAGGGAAAAACTTCTAGGGAGTGTATTTTTCTCATTTTTTGGCCAAACCAGGTGTAGGAAGAGCCCAGCTAGGGGTTTTTGGACATTCTGGAGCCATTGAAGCCTTCTATTTTTCATTCTGAGCATTGTAAAGCACTGATTTTGACACTTTGAGCATATAATGAAAATGATCCATTGGAAGCTAGACTAGGAGATGTATCCCAAGAGAGGGGTGAACTCCTTTATCATTTTGTTTGTTATGTGCTTACTTTTGATGGTTGTTTATGATTGTTTATGTTGTTCATTGTTAAGTAAAAACTCATTAAGTTTATGTTCTTGCAAACTTGATCCAATTTCCTAAGTCACACAACTATTTCACTTGCAAATTTGTATACACAAACCTTTTTCATTTTCAGATCAAGTTGGTATTAGAGAAATGTTTTTTGAAGGTTTGATTGTTTTCAAGTGTGTTTTTTCTTTTCACTTGCAAATTTGTATACACAAACCTTTTTCGTTTTCAGATCAAGTTGGTATCAAAGCAAAGTTTTTTGAAGCTTTGATTGTTTGCAAGTGTTTTTATTTTTACCTTCTTTTTTTTTTCCTGATGCTTACAAGGTTGAAGCTCACAAGAGGAGAAGGTCAACTTGTATATCCATGTTCTCAACTATCAATAAGGAGAACTATACATTCACCTCAGGCTTCAAGGATGCATTCACTAAGCATGTCTCATGAGAAAAGTCATGAAATCCCTATTTAAGATGATGAAACTTTCAGAAAAGGTTTTTATGATATGACACAAATGGTGAAAATTTTATTTGAAGAAAGGAATGCAAGGTTTCAAGGTGAAAGCTCAAATCCTCCAAGAGGTAATGAAGATAGTGGTGATAAAAATACAAAAGGAAATAGAGGGAATGGTGATACTCTACCTCCTTCACCTCCATCTTCCATTTCTTCTACCATTTCACAACCACCTTCAAATTCTCCAAAAGAACAAGGTAAAATTCCTCCACAAACTCCTTTCCTTAAGCTTGATATTAAAAGTTTGAATTACCTATCTACAATGGAGAGGTAAATGCTGAGAAATTGGATAACTGGATTCATGAGATTGAAGTGTACTGTAGGATACAAATAATGAGAGATGATGAAACTAATATTCAACTTGCTTCTCTTAGATTGGAAAGTGTTGCACTCATTTGGTGGGAAGCCAAAACTCAAGAGCACATGAAGAAACATGGTAAAGTTTTATCCTTTTGGAATGATTTTATTGTTGCACTTAAAAGTAAATTTTATCCATTAGCATACATGCAGAAAACTATCATGGATTGGAAAAATTTTAGACAAGCTAAAGGGAAAAGTGTGTAAAGATACACTCAAGAATTTAGAAGAAGAGATTTGATTTTGTGTAGAGATTTATTTTCTCAATAAACTTTATTCAAATACATTGGAGGACTACATAGTTATTTGAGACACACAATTCTCATGTTTAACCCTACAAATCTAGATGAAGCTTTTGTACAGGTAACTCATTTGGAAGCAAGAGGGAATAATACTCCTCAAGAGGGAAGCAAGAAGCCATTTGTTAATGGAGACAAGGGAAAGAGGAAATTTGAAGGAAATGGAAGGAAGAATGCTTCAGTCAAGAAAGAGGAATAAAAAATCACATGTAAACACTGTTCAAAAGATGCCCATGATGAAGACCATTGTTGGAAACTTCATCCTGAAATGAGACCCAAAAATTTCAACAACAAGGGAAACCAAAGACTGCTGCAACTACACAACATGATTTAGGATCTAATTCAAGAGATGAAAAAAAAATCACATCCATGGGTTTTCAAGGTAAGGAATCTACTCCAAGTACTAGTTCTTCAAGTAGTAGCCTCAATGAAACTCAACATGAAAAAGAAAGAATAAAGCTTTTCCACATAAGGGTTATTTCAAAGCATACCAAGATATATACTCTATTTGATATTGGATATCAAGAAAACCTAATTTTTTGAAGATATCATTAAGAAATTGCATTTGGAAACTACTCCTTATCCTAAACCATATCCTCTAGGATGGATATGTGACAATGCCAAATTTCATGTGACAAGAATATGTAAACTTAGATTTTTCGTCACTGCAAAATTTATAGATGAGGTAGTGCTTGATGTTATTCCATTGGATATTTGTGGTATTATGTTGGGAAGCCCATATTTATATGATAGGAGAGCCATTTTTCATCGTCATGAGAACAAATATCATTTGTTTAAAAATGGAGTTGAGTACATTGTTAGAGCACATACAAAGAAGTTGAATTTTTCACTTGTAAATGATGGACAAATGAAGGGATTAGTCAATGCTAGTAAGAATTGTAATCTTGATGATCAAACACAAAGACAATGTTGAAAAAGAAGTTTTACAAGGTTGTGATGCAAAGTTAAAATTTGATTTATATGAGGTTGTTAACCAATGTGATGGAATGTTTCAGGAACCAACATGATTGCCTCCTAAAATAGGTATCCAACATGAGATTCAATTGCAACAAGATTGTCCTCTTCCAAACATTGGTATGTACATGATGTTAGTCATGGAGAATGCTGAAATTAAAAAAAAAATCCAAGAGTTGCTTGACAAAGGGGTTGTCATGCCAAGCACATCACCATGCGGGTCACCAATTGTTTTAGTACCAAAGAAAGGTGGTACATGGCGCATGTGTGTATATTTCAGAGCCTTGAACAAGATAATGGTAAAGAATCGTTACCCTCTTCCTAGAATTGATGATTTGCTTGATCAATTAAAAGATGCTAAGTATTTTACTAAGTTGGACTTGAGAAGTGGATATCATCAGATTAGGATTGTTGAAGGGGACACATGGAAGACAAATTTCAAAACAAAGCATGGTTTGTTTGAATGGATGGTTATGCCATTTGGGCTTTGTAATGCTCCTGCTACATTCATGAGAGTTACAAATGATGTTTTAAGGCCTTTTCTTGATGATTGTGTGATTGTCTGCTTGGATGACATATTGATATCTAACAAATCTCGTGAAGATCATGTTATGCATGTAAATCAAGTTTTATATGTCTTGAAGAAAGAAATATTGTTTTTAAAGATGTCTAAATGTGAGTTTGGAAAGGCCTCACTTGTTTACTTGGGACATATTTTTGGAGGAGAAGAATTGAAAATAGATCCTTCCAAGGTCAAAGTCATTTTGGATTGGCCCAAGCCCAATAATGTAACAAAGGTAAGAAGATTTTTGGGAGAAACCCAATATTGGAGAAAGTTTATTGCTAACTTCTCTTCAATTGCAGCTCCATTAGATGCAGTAACAAGCTTCAAGCAAGTTTTCCAATGGGAGACAAGCAACAAAAATATTTTGATGCATTGAAGGAGAATATTAGTTCAGCTCTAGTTCTTGCGCGTCCTAATTTGAGACAACCATTTGAGATACAAACATATGCAAGTAACTATGCAATGGGAGCAGTCTTGTTGGAACATGGTAAGCCCATTTGTTTTCATTCTGAAACTTTTAATGGTGCTGTGATTAATTATCTTACATATGATAAGGAGTCATATGCATTGGTGCAAAGTGTGAAAAAATGGAAACATTATTCGTCAGGAAAAGAAACTATCAGTCAGACAGATCATCAACCATTACAATACTTACAATCACAAAAAAAGCTACAACATGCAAGGCACTTCACATGGATGGGTTTTCTACAAAAAATCCACTTAGTTATCAAGCATAAGAAAGGCATTTATGGGCCCATTGTTAGTGCTTCAGTTACTCTTAAGCATAATTCTACCATGCATGAGAGTTATGTTGAACAATATGCTTTATTTGCTAATTTTAAAGAGGTTTATGCAACTTTGTGTCAATCTAATCAAGTTGAGGAATTTGATTACCATGTGCATGACAAGATTTTGTTAAGAACCAAATATCAATATAGCATATAAAAACCTCAGAATAAGTACTCAACGCCTTGAAAAAGAGATAATTTCAGATAATAAGCCTCTTCGAGGGGGAAAACTCCTTTTACCCCACATAAATGTTCAAGTACAAGATGATTCCAAATGAAAATGTCTCCTTGGTATATATAGGAGACTAGGAGGTATAGTTACGACTAATGGAATAAATCCAACATAAATAAAGTAACATTACTAATGTAATATGCCCCAATTAAGGGGTAATGAGACAATATTAGGGCTTAACATGCCCCTCCCCTTGAGACAAGTGTTGTCCACAACGCTTGAGTAAATATGGATGCTTATGTATAAAATAATCATCTTCCAAAGTGGAATCTTCAGCCGGTAGTTTCCTCCATTTAATGAGATACTCTGAAATGGATCTATTCCTCAACTGGCGAATTCTTGTGTCAGTGATGGCTTCAGGATCCAATATGAGTTTTCATTCCTCATCAAGTTCCGGAAATATAGTTTGAACTGGGATCTTTTCACCTATAACTTCTTTAAGCATGAAACATGGAAAACTGGGTGTACTCATGAAGATGCATGCAACTCCAATTTGTATGCCATAGTACCAATCTTTTGCAATACCTTATAAGGGACATAGTACTTTGGTGATAAATTATTATCCTTCTTGTCTTTCTTGAGGGACATCTGCTTGTATAGTTGTAGTCTTAAAAACACCCAATTCGCTACTTCAAAACTTATTTCACTACGATGTTGATCTACTTGTTGTTTCATGTGATTCTGTGCCATGGTCAAGTTGTCCTTTAAGATTTGGAGAACTTGTTGTTGATGCTCGATGTGATCTTCCACTGCTTGAACCCTAGATTTTTATTTTAGAGAAGAAGTGATGGAAGGAG
>JASDQU010245245.1:38457-61722 GCA_032191745.1 Picea mariana | reverse complement strand
ACACCATGGATGACCTCACCTATCCCCTACAATCCCAACGTTTGGCCTTTGGAGGTCAAAACATCACATTTGGAGGGCTTGTCGTCACCCTAGGGCTAGGGTTTGGAGTGGTGGTGTGGTTGATTTGACACTTGGAACCTTTTAATAGAGAAAGGCCTTGGCTTGATGGAGGAGACCCTAGCACATGAGAGGGAGGTCTTTGGAGGCCCAACATTTCACCTCCAAGCTCCAATGTCTTGCTAGTAGTGCCAAAATGTCACCCTAGAGAGGCTTGACGTCATCTTTAGGGTTTCTGATGTGCAATTTTTAAGTTGAATTGGATTTAATATTGTAAAGGGGAAAAATAAAGGGAGATTTCTCCCTTATTTTGTGGTTTACCCTAACTTAAGTGGACAAACACTTTTTAGGAGATTTGTATAAATAATAATCATTTCTATTTTTATTATCATCATAACTCTCCCATCTTGGAGAGTATTCTTGGCTGAAATTTGTGCCCCTCTTGGGAAAAATCATTCTCTCTCTCTCTCTCTCTCTCTCTCTCTCTCTCTCTCTCTCTCTTGTGATATGATTTATCTCTTGTCTTATGGAATGAAGTGGTGGGCTATCTCTTGGAGGTTCTTTCTCTTGCTTTGATGATGAAGAATGCTTGGTAACTAGGGTTTGCCTTGGTATTTTTTGGAATTGGTAAGGAAAATATGCACTTTGTTGGTTTTCTTTCTTGTTCCATGGTTGTTATTGGCTAGATCCTTGGAGTATAAGGGCATACACCCTCCACCAAGTTTTATCACTATTGTTTGTTGAAAAGACTATTGCAAAGGTTTCTAGGAGTAAAAGGGTTTACACCCTCCTAGACTTTACCTTGTTAGGGTTGTTATCTCAAGGGAGTAAAAGGGCTTACACCCCTTGAGATTTAGTAGTCCTAAATAAATGCAAGAAGACTCCATAACCCATTTGAAAAGGCACTAATCATTTATTGCATTGGAGAAATAAATTACTTGCATTGGTAAATGTAATTTAGAGAGATATTGATCTTGTTCAAGTTGGAATAATTTCTTGATGCTTTAAGCTTGCTAAATCCTCTAGGGCATCTTGATTGGACTAGTATAATTTGAGATATAACTAAATAAAATCTATAGCCATTATGGATTCAACAAATCACTCTATATCTTTAAATTTAACTTGCATTTCAACTGTGGAAATTTGCCAGTAAGCCATTACTATCATTCCACTGCTAATTGGTGAAGTTTTTGTCATATTACTTGCTTGTTTTAGTGGTTGAAACTTGTTGTTGTAGCAAATATTTTCTACAACCATTTGGATGTTAAAAACATACTCTAAAAACTTCATACAACATCCATTTAATACCATTGAAGTGTGTGCTAAAGTATTGGAAACTAATCTACATGTTTTGTGTTTCTTCTCTCAATAAATATTTGATGCTTTGAGTGGTTAAATCTGCAATAATTAGCTTTATTCCTTGTTGATATATACTTTTGTTTACTATTGTATTTTGGGACAGAATGCTTAAATTTCCCATCCACTTAATGTTTGAGCTTGTATACTTGTATCTTCTTGTACCTCGGGAAGGTACAACAATCTTCCGCAGGTACTCAAGCACTTGGAAACAATTAACCATCTCTGAGACTTGTTTCCAAGCCACTTTCCACTAAGTAGTTTGACCTATAGGAGTATCACTTCCATAACACCATTTTCCATCTCATTCCCCCCTAGGGTCACCCGGGATATCCCCCTTGTGTAGTATTTATCCTTCATTAAAGAAATGGGAGGGTTTATCTAAGGTGACAGTGGCTATACTCTCCCACAATTATCTCCATCTCATGAATTGGGTTAGGATTTTACCAACCTACAGTTTGCACGATAACAAGCCCTTCCTACTTAGTAAGAGAATGGACTTGCAATGCAATTTTCTTTTTCTTATACCAAAGCTTCAAACACTTCTTTTTCACAATAATATTAACTATACCAATTGTGTCCACCAAAGGATATTCCAAAACAATATGCACATCATCCATATTTATAACATAAAAATATGAATACAACACATATTTATCCATGGTAATCTTCAAATATTAGAAAATTTGAACATTTTCACCCTCAACCTATGTGCTTTAAATATTCTTTGAGGAAAATTCTAATCTTTTAGCCAAGTTAATATTGATGAGATTATGCTTGCAACCATGGTTAAATAGAAACAATGAACTTCTCTTTTTGAATACCTTCATGAATCTATAATATGAAGTTGTCACATGAAAAATAAATCCCTAGTGCTCTTCTTATCAGTTTTCACAAAATGAGACCACTTGTCTAAAAACATATTTTCATATGATTTATCTGAAAGTGCCATCATATTGTCATAATTAAACAACTTCTTTAAATTCATATATACCCACAATCTCCACATCTTTCCCCATAATGAATTCATATTTTTTATGTATTCTTCAGTACTAGGACCTTTATATTTGCTATTAAAATACATCTTGCCATGAAAACCCAAAAATACAACTAGTATTTCAAAGAGAATCACTTACTTTTCAATGGAGGTCCTATGTGTAGTTAGGGTTTGAGGCTGAAAATGTAAAATGATCATAACTTCAATTATACTTCTGTAATAGCTATTATGACCCCAATTATGAAATTCCACAGATTCTCTAGATCTATTGGCACTGATTTAACTAAATATGTCTAACCTATCATAATAAATGCAATATGTAAACCTGACAACCGTCACTAGAAAACCCTAAAAAAAGATGATTTTAAATTGATAACTCCACTTCCCGTACTTCGTTTTGGATGATTTTGTTTTTGGACTTGGGTATTTTTTCAAAAAGAATTTATATTTATGGTGGGTTTCTTCAAATTATGCACAATGTTTTTTAGAAATTGACCTGAATGTTGCCATCCTCTTCTTCTTTTTCCATAAAAATATATACAAAAAGAAAAACAAATCTACCACTTTGTGCCCAAGAAAGAGATCTGATACCACTTGTTGTAAGCCTTGATATATCAAAAAGAGATATAGTCATAAAATTTAGAAAAAAACCCTTCAAACTCCAAAGATACCCAAAACATTCACCATGAACAACACAAGAATATAGAGAGAAGAACCTTTAAGGTAGGGTAACACCATCAATTACTCCTTATGGAAGAAATCACTCCACAAGCCATGATTGCTAAAAAATAATACATCCAATACATATCCAAATATAATGATACTCATGTGTATTTATACTTTCTTATGAGTATTCCTAGGGGTATATTCCAACTAATTACTATATATTTCATTTTAAATACATAACAAGTCTATTCCATTATTATGGCCACAATACCTTCAATATCCCCTTGGGTACCTCCCTAGGTACATTACACTATCTTTTCTCTTGAGATGCCCAGTGATTTGAATTGAAGTGAATTAAAGTATTTGTTGTTGTAGTTAAATATTTTAGATCAACGTTAAGGCTGAAAGATCGTGAGAGGCGTAATTTTTGAATTTGAAATAGAAGTCATATACAAAAAATTATATAGGAAGTGTAAGCTCCAAATGCTTTTAGAGGAGAATGATCTTTGTGAGTATATGAGAAAAAAATCATTGCACCTATTGATCCGAAACTAATTTTTTCTCATGTTAAGGAGTCCAAGACAAAGAATTACTCTTGATTAGGTAAGGATCACTTGATCACTCACATTTCAGAGAAGACAATTGGTAAGTTAATGTATTTGATTCTTTGGTTGGGTTATATAAGGGTTCTAGCATCTCTAGATAGATGCTCTTTAAAAATAAGCTTTCAACCAATTGAATCCACATGAGTAAGACAAATGCATTGGTGAGCTACTTGGATAGGGTCACATAGTTGAGAGATCAATTGACTGTCATAGGGGCACAAGTGGAGGATAAGGAGTTAGTATCCATTGCATTGGATCTATTTGCTCCATCTTGAAAACCTTTGGTCCAAGGTGCTTGTGCTCATGAGCATTTACCTACTTATGAGAATCTTTGGGATAACTTTGTGTAGGAAGAGATCAGATTAGAGACATGTTCAACAAGCAAGAAAGTATACAAGGGTAAGAAAGAATAATCAAACCAAGGTAAGAAGGATTTGACTGATTTGAATTGTCTTAAGTGTTGCTGAAGGGAACATCATGCTAGCCAAAGTCTAGAGAAAACAAATGGGAAGGCCAAGTAGCAAAAATAGGTCACAAGTAATGGATGTACTACAACAGGAGTGGAAGAGTTAGAATTGTAGCTTGAGACCACCTTCTCCATGGTCTCTTCTTTATATTCTAATACCATGTCAAGTGTTGGATGGCATATGGACAATGGGGCATTAAGACATATGACTTATGATAGGACACTCTTCAACAGTTCTTAGGAGCAAGAGAGATGAATGAGAGCATAGTTGGGTGATCATGCTACATTTCCTATCAAAGGAGTAGGCTCCATTTCATTTTATATGCCATTAGGTGATGTTCTTGATTTGAATGATGTTTGATTTGTCCTTGGTTTGAAGAAAAATCTTTTTTCATTTTATTGTATGATACATTTTTAGTGTAGAGTTACATTTGAAGGATAACAATGCATTATCAATGATTGTAGTCTAGCAATTCGAGGAGGACTTTGGCTAGAGACGTGTGACATGGTGGCCTTTATAGGTTGCTTGCTAAGTCTACGACACATGTACATACCAAATAGAAGTTGCATGAACCTTCTAGTTTTTGGGAGGCATATGCAAAGCATATATGGTGGGATGCCATAGAGAGAGGTTCAAAACCTACTGTGGAATTAGTAATTGATTCCAAGCTTACAACTGATGGGAGTTTTGAAGAGTAAGAGGACATGGTTGTTGGATTCTCTTCGAAAGATGGAATTAAGCTTGATGAGATTCTTGCTCTAGTTACTAGAGGATTCTTAGAAAGAGGGAATTTACCTTGTTGAGGGTTTTGCTTCAATGACTAGATTTTTTGAGGTGCATGGGAAAACTACCCATGTTTACACTGTATTGGAGGCCCTGTGTGGGTTGTTATATGCACTAGGAGCTTTAGTATTTAAGGATAAATGAATGGAATTGTGCATATTTTTATCTTTTTTATTTTGATAGATTTGATCCACATATCTTAGTCTTGTATCAAGTTGTTATCATCTTTGCAGGATGTCTTAAACATCTCATGATGTGAATATTTTGGCTGGTGAAGTTGATATGTAGGATGTTGGAGTTTGGTAGGCTATTGATGGTTTGGGTTTATGTTCCTTCATATTCACAAGTGGTCAATATTATTTGGAGGTTCAAGATGTCGTGATAGTTGTTTCTTTGGATAAAATGAGACTTATAAAGCATACATGATCTACATTCAAGCATAATTGACTATTGTGGTGAGTCAAGATGTGAATTTTGATGAGGATTTGTGGTCCTCTAGATCACAAGTATCTCCTTAAGTGATTACAATGTGTGAAGAGGTTTCCATTTGAGATTTTGATTCAAAGGATGAAGAAGAATAAGATGTAGGTATGGACAAGGAAAATGTGAGGATGGATATGCTTTCCCGCTTTAATCTAGCATAGAGGAAGCCTAGATGACTTACTCAAACATTACAAGATGCTTAGGATCATGTAGGAGTGCCTAGATCTTTGGTGAGGGAGAGTATACTTTCTATAGATATGCTAATAATATTGCATAAGCTACTTCCATTTGTAAGCCTTCCATTTGTTTTGAGGAGGTGAGGTGTGATACCTTGATGGAGGAGAGTGATGTTTGGGTGATAATCTCTTTCTACGGGCTAGTGATTGATTATGAGATTGTAGTAGGTTCATATTCGTTGATGGAACATATAATTGAGATGCAAAGGAAGCAAATTGGAGTTAGTGAAAACACTTTTCTCGTAAATTGGGAGTGTTATCTTTTGGGGTTACTCTGAAAGAGATTACACTATGCTTGAAGGTACTTTATGTGATGCAGGGTGCTTGGTAAGCTAATTACCCTTGTTTGTATCATGATGGATGTACACAATGGAGATAACTTATGGATTTCTAGACCTTGAGTTGATGCTTATGTGACACTCTTCTTTGGAGGTTGGAGACCCATGTGGTATGGTGAATTTCTTCATGGTGTGCACTTGGAGAGTTTGAATGCTTGCTTGGGAGGATGTTCCACTTGGAGGAGTGTTGGACACATCTCGTGGAGAGCTCACCTTTGGACCCTTTCTTGTTAGACGTGCATGCCTTAGAGCTTGACATGGGTCACTTAGAGTTGGATTGCTTCACATGTGGGTATGTCTCTTGTTTAGTTATGTGGCTTCTTGTGAACATGATCCACTTTATTATTGTTCATGGCCTCATCCACCTTTCAAATAAATAAGAGGAAATAGTGTTTTCATTGATTCATTATTTTTCATTCATGTAATCACATGCTTGTGTTAGAGATGTAAGAGTTAGAGTGAACTAGCCTCTTTGTACTTCTTCATTGTATTTTTCTATTTGTCTTGAGCACTAGGGATTTTTAGGAAATTCAATAAAATTCTAGGGTTAGATTTTTCCCTAAGAAGACAAGGGAAGCTATGATTTAGGAGGAACCCTGGAGGAGAAAAGGAAACACATGATCTTGTGGTACTTATGAGAGAAGAATACTAGGATTTGTGGCATTTGGAAACCCTAAATACTACTTGGTGTTGGGTATGTGTTATATTCTTTGCAAAATTGATCCCATGTATTGTACACTGACATGGGAGAAAAGGGGGTCTGGGGGGTGCTTTGCACCCCTTAGATAGGAGGGTTTGAGGGTTCGAGGGTGGGAGCCCCCAAGAAAAAACAAATTGGTCTGTTTTTTACAGTTTTCGGCACATGGTTTTTGTCGATGGCTTTCTAATTCCGGTTAAGGAATTAGGGTTGTCGACTAATATAGGTCAATGGATTGGGGGTTTGGATGTCGTGGGATATTATCTATATATTGTATTGTAAACAATGAATATGATGAATAGAATATTAGAGGTGTGACTCTAAACAGGTCGTTGGTTTTTCCAGTTTGGGTTTCCAAGGTAAAAATCTCTGTGTAATGTGTGTATGTGTGCCATTGTATATTTTTCGTTTTAGTAAGAATATGTTTGTAATAATTAATTGTACAAGGTTAAAATCTACACTTGGAGTGCTTGATGTGGAGAAGAGAAAGGGAGATTCTCTTGTACACTTGTGTTATGCAAGTGAAAGTGCCAAGGATGAATTTTTGGTGTGTATGTTAACTTGTTGAGGATATTTGATGTAATGACCAACTTTGGTCAAGAGATATCCTTAGCTAGGAGGAGTTGGTGGATAGATTTTTCTTATGGTTTCCTTTGCTAGTGTTTGGAGAACATGACTTGTACTAGCTTGTATTGAGGATGTTGTGTTAAAAATTTTCTTAACCAGTTAAGTGTGTTATGTATTCTTTAACTTTATAACATCAAACCAATAACCATAACGATAAGGATCACTGGAAAAAAGACATCCACAACATTAAACAATATTTATCCTGGGAAACCCTCGTGGGGAAGAAAACCCATCAAAACTTATTTAGCATAGATTCTTCAACAAGTACAATATCTCTACACAAGAGATCTCACCATAACAGAAGATAAACTAGAAGACCTTGACCATAACATAGTAGCGCACCACTAGACCAAGATAGGTCACCAAGACGTCTTCTTCTTGCCATTGGTTTTCTTCCTCAAACTTGTGCACTGCAATCTTAAGCTAGAGAGATTGTGTGTTGTGTTCTCCAAATGAGGCACTGAGGCCTCTTATAAATACAAGTTGAACTGCCCTAAATTAGACCAGGGTCAACTTGGCAGTTTCACCCTTTTAATTTACATTGACTTTTTGCCAAGGCTCAATAGGGTCGACTTTTACAAATACAATATAATAATGTATCTTAGGGTTTTGTCATTACAAATATAATAAGAATAGCTTCTGAAGCTACTCAATCTTCAACATGTTATATTACTTGTACTTCATCTGATACATATATATGAAGTGATCCCATTGTCCAAACTTTGTCTACTTGCTTATTTGAATTTTAGTGCATGTTATCTCGATGTCAAGTCCTTTCTAGTGTTGGTTATAAATGTGAATTTGACATAACATTGAACATATTTTGTTAAGTGATTTAACAATCATATGTCTGCTTAAAGGGCACATTTCCTGCTGTTATAAGTTATTTTCATATATGTTATATGCTTGGAAAGTGTGCACTAAAGGTAGAAACATTGTTGCATTGAAGTGCACTTGTCTAATATTTATTTTCTTGAGTTGCCTTATGTATTTGGTTGAAGAGAAGATAAATATTTGTTGTTATAATTTAATATTTCAAATTTAACACTAAGACTAAAAGCTCCCATGAAATAGATCCAGAACACCTCAAGGTTGAGGTGAATTTTTTGAATATGCAATTAAAATTGTAAACTAAAATTTCGAGAGTTTATATGATTTTTATTTAATAATATAATTATTTTTATATAAATCATTTATAACTAATTAAAATTGAAAACACACAAAAAAAATTATAAGAAAAACAATTTAATAGTATTAATATTATAATAGATGTTTTGATATCATCCCATTTGAAAATTAATATTATATATTCATATATTTCATTGTTGTTGATATCAACATTATTTTTTATTTTATTTATTAATGTTATAATTAATTAATAAAAAAATTATAAAATATAATTATTTTTAACAATATATTTTTTTAAACAATAAAAATAAATATAATAAATGTAATGTATAGAAATAAAATATTAAAATATTATTAACATGAAAAATAAAGATACAATATTCTATAGAGATAGAATATAGTGTACACCATGATGAAAGAAAAATACAATATCCACCTTATCGCGTGCAACATGATGAAAGAAAAATACAATATCCACCCATCTAAGTGAACAAAAAGTTACAACATTATAATGGAAATGTGACATAAGTTATAAATGAAATTATGTGTGTGGTGTTTCAATGAATGCTCTGTTTAATCTTGATCTTAAAATAATTTTATAAAAAAATTATGTTGTGTTCAATTTTAATTTTAAACGATTAAAATAATTGTTTAAGAAAGTGGTCAAAAGAAATAATAATAAAACATTTGGGCAATAGTGTTTATAATTTGTAAGTCATGGTGAGGCATCATTAATACATCATTAATACCTGCACAAAATAAAACACAATTTAATTAAAATATAATAAACATATTTTCAAATATAACTATTAATAAAATATACATATATTGTATTAACTATTAATAAACATAGATTGCATATCATGTTAAATCTTTACTAGTTGATTTCTTTTTTTTTTCTCTCCGTTCTATAAATATGTTCTCCATATTTAATCAACCCTATAAATAAGTGAGAATGCATCTACACACCCGCAAATATAAATAAGTGAGAATACATTTACACATCTGCAATATGACATATTTTTAATACAAAATTATTTAATTATTTTTAATATAAATTACTTAATTATATTTTAGATAAATTTAATGTATTAGGTGTGGGAAAAAAAATCATTTACTATTCATTTTACAGCGTGAGTAGAACATGTGTTTTCTCTTAAGAGGTCACAAGTTCAAATCCAAAGGGGGTAGGGTATGTATACCTCCGTAGACTTTACCGGTCAAATTGTTGGACGGAGGGGTTCCTTGTCCCACAAACAAGGAGGTCTCATACACCAATTTGATGTGGCTTGGTCGTGACCTTAAAAATATATTATTATTATTATTATTATTATTATTATGATTATTTATTTGTTTATAACAAACTTAGTATAATGGTCAACATGTAAGAGTTAAAACAGATAAATAAGATGTCTAAAATAATTGAATTAGAGGCAAAGAAATATGAGTTATAAATATAATCTTACTAATTCATTCATGATATTTTATAATAAATATATTTTTTATTATAAATATAGTTTTATTAATTATACTACATTATAATTATATAATTTTACTCTATATATTGAATATAATTATTTATATTATATCTATTTTTATTTTTTCCAAACATTATCAATACAGTCTGAGTGGGCCTAATGGTTAAGAACATGTGCTTCCTCTTAAGAGGTCATAAGTTCAAATCTAGAGGGGGGTAGGGTATGTATACCTCCGTAGACTTTACCAGTCAAATCGTTGGGCAGAGGGGGTCCCTTGTCCCACAAACAAGGGGGTCTCATACACCAATCTCATACACCAATTTGGTGTGGCTTGGCCGCGACCTTAAAAATAGATTATTATTATTATTATTATTATTATTATTATTATTATTTACAAAAACAATTATAATAATATAAAGTACACTTATATATATTTTCTCTAGACGTGGACCATGAGCACTTAATTGTAGTACTTGTAACTTAACATTAAATCCTCATACTTTCTATTGCAACAATGATGATATGCTATATATAAGAACATGTTTTCAAAAGATATGAAAATTTAAATGCTAAACACACACACACACACACACACACACACACACACACACACATATATGGGAGGATAATGTCAATTGGCAATAATAAGGGTGATTGGTAATCCTAAGGGACTCATTTGGATTGGACCTTCTAACCTCTCCATTAGCAGCATGCTTTTGGAAAATGTTCTAACTGATTTAGCTAACCCTTGGGGCTTGTTATTGTAGGATTTGTAGTTGTGCAAAGCCCAACACAAGATCACCAATTCTTGGGTAACTATAGGATGTCCTACCACTGTCACCTTAGTAAGAAATTCCCTCATTTTAGTGATGGAGGAGGTCCACCACAGGGGAGACTTCCCTAGTGACCTCAAGGAATCAAAGTAGCAAGTTTGTTAGCCAGGCCTATCGCCCCCTCTTTTGATCACCTAAGTCAAGGTCTAGGTCAAGGAAAATTAAGAGGTAAAAGATAGTTTGAGTATGTGCCCAAAACAAGAACACTTATATATGTGTGTATGTGTGTGTGTGTGTGTGTGTGTGTGTGTGTCAAGGAGAATTAAGAGGTAAAAGATGGTTTGAGTATGTGCTCAAAACAAGAACACTTANTATAAGTGTTATGAAATTGCAGCAATTAACAGTGGTACAACAACAATAGATAAATTATAACAACAAGAAGAATTATACTTCAAAATTACAACAGTTGGCCATCAAAATTTAACATTTACTCAATAGAACAATACATAATTGTTAGATGCAATTTCTGGGTATGTTAGGCCATTATTAGAGCAATGTCAACAAATTGGTGTATGTTAGGATGGTTGCAGCAAACTTTTGCAACAACATCAAGCTTATTAGTGAATTAGCTTAAATTAGTGTTATTAAAGTTGGTAGGAAGTTTTAGAGAATTGAAATAGAGTGTTTGTTGATCACTTTCACCGTAAGAGAGACTGTTGATTAATGCCTTTGAAGGCTATGGAGTCTTTACAACAACAAATACAACTAACTTGGAACTTTCTCTAGATGTAACCAAGAGGTAGGAATCAATCTCTAAGGTGCTAGCACATTAGGGCCTTAGAGATTGAATCTTGCAGAGAGGGATTTTCAAGGGTGCAAGCACTTTTGGGCCATAGAAACCATTTTTCCTTTCTTGTAGCTTTACCTAGGTCAAGAATCAAGAGTCTAGGGCTAAAATCCTAAAGTGCTAGCACTTTGGGGCTTTAGGAGTCTAACCCTAGCTAGGATTTCTTCACAAATTTTGGACAAAGTTAACCTTGTGAGAGGAGGAAGCACTTATCCTCCTCTCTTAGGGTTTTACCAAGCAAGACATCTAGCATGAACAAGTAGATTTCACCATAAAACATTAATAGCATGAAACAATATTGCAGAAATTTACTTACTTCACCAAGATATCACAAGAGAAAACCCTAATTGCAACAATTCCATCCAAAAAATCAACAAAGAACATCCATAACTTGACCTTCCAAGCAAGGCGCATTTGTAGAAGAGAGAGATAACCAAGGATAAGGAAAAAATTTCAGACTTAGTCTCTCACAAAGATGAGAAGATGTGATGATAAAATGAAATGTCAAGGTGCTCTATTTATATGGAGCTACCTTGACCTATTTGTCCACATAAAAATGTCAACAAGAAAATATAAGAGGGACGACCCCTTTAATTTTTCCTTACAATATATAAAAATCAAATTTTACATGAAATAAAACCCTAGAAGGGTGACGTCATGCCCTAGGAGGGTGACATAAGGCTAGAAGAGAGACGTCAAGCCTCCAAGATGATATCGTTGGGCCTCCAAAGGCCACATGTCATGCCCTCATGTGCCAATACCTCATGCCATGTGCATCAAACCACCATGTGATCCATCAAACCCTAGCTCAAAGGTGACATCAAGGGCTTGAAGTGTGACGTTCTACGCTTGCAAAGGCACGCATCCAAGTGGGGGATGGTGCAGTCTCATCCTTCAGTGATGTTAGGGACCCTCCAAAGGCAACATCCTCTATCCTCTAGGTGCAACGTTCATCATCCATGGTCTTTCTCATGTGAGGTCCAACGTCCATCTTGTGGGAAAGCTCTTGCAAAGACAAACAAGTACGCCCTCCAAGGGTCTACAAGTCACAAGTATCATGCCAAGTAAGCCACATTTAATATAAGTACCACCCAAACATGTGCATCAAATCCCCCCTTTTCAAATTAAACAACGCTTAAAGACCTTATATGTTTTTCCAAATTTAGGTATGGGAGGGGTGTCATGGTGATCCAGATGGGTGATGTCATTCCCTAGGAGGGTGACATAAGGCTAGAAGTGAGACGTCAAGCCTCCAAGATGAGATCGTTGGGCCTTCAAAGGCCACATGTCATTCCCTCATGTGCCAAGACCTCATGCCATGTGCATCAAAACACCATATGATCCATCAAACCCTAGCTCAAAGGTGACATCAAGGGCTTGAAGTGTGTCATTCTATGCCTGCAAAGGCACACATCCAAGTGGGGGATGGTGCCGTCTCATCCTTTGGTGATGTTAGGGAGCCTCCAAAGGCAACATCCTCTATCCTCTAGGTGCAATGCTCATCATCCATGGTCTTTCTCATGCGAGGTCCAACGTCCATCTTGTGGGCAAGGCCTTGCAACGACAAACAAGTACGCCCTCCAAGCATCTACAAGTCACAAGTAAGCCACATTTAATACAAGTACCACCTAAACATGTGCATAAAATCCCCCCTTTTCAAATTAAACAATGCTCAAAGACCTTATACGTTTTGCCAAATTTAGGTATGAGAGGGGTGTCATGGTGATCCAGATGGATATCGGTGGCCACCGACCTATTCCACTGGCTCAGAACAGAGTTTTCCACCTTGGCAGTTTTTTGGCAATTTTTCGGGTCCCAAACTTATGGGGTCGTTTTGAGGCCCTAAACAATGTTTTTTGGGGATTTGGGGCCTGGGCGACTGTCAAAGCAATAGCATGGGCTAGTTGAAAATCGTTCTTCTTAGTTAGAACTTTCCAACGGTGTATCGAGCACCCCAAACGAAGGTCGTAGGCAAAAGTTACGCCCTTGGGAAGTTGATGTATCAACTACCCCCATCGAGGCCCACAAACCTTTTAGTTTTTCATCTTTCGAGGTTAGGGTTTTGGATTTTCCTTATGTTAAAAAGGCCTTTGGAGCCTCATTGTAACAACCATTTTCTTGTGAATGCGAGTAGCCATCGCATCTCTTCTCAGAGATAAGCTGCCACCATTCTAGTGAGTCTTTCATTATGTATTTCTACAGTTTTGTACATTTCGTTCATTAATAGAAATTGTGTATTACTGTATCTATATTTTTATGGTTATATCTTTGTTATATTATTGGATATCTGATATATCTATGTACATTTCTTTATTATATCTCTGCGCTCATTTCGTGCCGAAAATAATCTGGATTAGTGGTATCAGAGCAAGTTGCTTTTGATCTTTTTCAGTGCATGTCCCTGACGAGGTCTGAGTATAACAAGTTGGGTCTCGAACTTGTCTCTCTTAAGGAAAATCGCTCTCACACACCCAAGAAACCCTCCATGGCAGAAGAAAAGAAAAACGACAGAGCAGAAGATTCTATCAATCTGTTGCTTGAGCAAGCTCTCACGCGACAGAAGGATGAAATGATGGAGAATATTTCCCACATCCTTCAACGTTTTCCGATAGGAGCAGGCACGTCTTCATCAAGCAACCACTTTGGAGGCAACTCACCTTTCAAGGTACAAGTTAATTTTGACATTCCTGTATTTGAAGGTCAGATAGATGTGAATGCCCTAGAAAAATGGTTAAATCTGCTAGAAGGGTATTTCTATGTTCACAATTTTTCCGACAGGGAAAAGATCACCTTCGCACTCCTTAAGGATCTCCCCCATGTCAAACATTGGTGGGAAACTTACTGGGAGAAAAGTTCCACAGAGGAGTCTGGAATATATGGGGTCGAGCCCACTTGGGATTTTTTTGTGGATGGGGTCAAGGAACAATATTACCCTGTTGGTAATTATGACGGCCAATACATAAGATGGACCACACTGCGGCAAGAGAGGGGCCAAACAGTGTCGGAGTTCACAAATAATTTCCATACCTTGCGCACCAAGCTGGGTATCAAAGACTCTGAGCGACCTCTGGTTCTGAAATACCGCGGGGCTCTGCATAGGTACATCCAAACTGAAATGGATTTCCTAGACATCTCATCACTAGGAGTTGTCTATCAATATGATGTCAAAATCAAGCATAAATTTAGGCACCAAAACAAACGGGAGTTCAAATCTGCAAATCCGCAACAACCAAAGTATGACAAAGACGACCCTAACAAACAACCTCCCAAAACCCCGTCCAAGCCACATGAAAAGAAGGGTAATGGAAAGACAAAGAAGGACACTGGAAAGTGGTGTGATTTCCACAAAATGCCCTGGCACAACACTAATTAATGTCGCTCAAAACAATCATTAGTAGCGGAGATCAAAGAAAAAAGTCGAACTGAGATTCATAACCTAATTCAGAAAATAATGACAGAAGACGAATCATCAACGCAGACCCCACATCTATTGTCGCGACCGCAACAATTCAACCAGAAAAACTAGTAGATCCTGAAGAGAGGGAGTGCCTCTTTCATTCACAGATGTGGGTGAAGGGGACCCTGTTGCATTTTATTGTTGATAACGGAATCCAGAAGAACCTCATCTTAGTAGAGGTCATCAAATAGTTGGGATTGTCGACCACACCACACCCACAGCCATACAACATTGGGTGGCTTCGCCAGAGACGAGATCTCCGTGTCAGCTAGCAATGTCGATTGTCATACGACATCCATCCCTTCAAGGATGAGGTATTATGTGATGTTGCCCCGTTGGATGTCTGTGATGTTCTTTTGGGCCAACCATATATGTGGAAGTGCCATGTTGTTTATGAATCTCGACCACATAGTGTCATTTTGTTACTCTGGGGGGTCATCTCTACAAAATACCAGAGGTAGTTCCAACTATTGTCTCACCTAAACAGTGTCGCAAGGTAGTATCTCATACTACAAAATTCAGCTTCTTCACAATCTGTTCAAAAGGTGCATAGACGAACATTGCAACCAATGTAGCCTCGGTAATGCACCTTCTATCCAACAGAAGCAGATCGACAAGATTGAATCAAAGTGCAACGATTCTTTCTGCACACAGTCATCTCATGTAGCTAGACTGGTTAAAAAGGTCCAACCCTTCAAACATTAGGTTCTCAACAACCTTCCACAAGCCAAGCATCACAACTTCTCCAACAAGGCAAGCAACTCACCAAAGTTCAAGTTCAGCAAATGCTTCCCCCTCTCCCCTGGAAACTCAACGCAATGGAGACCATTGCTTCCTAAGGAGGGAGGATTGATCTAGATGGATATCAGTGGCCACCCACCTATTCCACTGGCTCAGAACAAATTTTTCCACCTTGATAGTTTTTCGGCACTTTTTCGGGTCCCAAACTTCTGGGGCCGTTTTGAGACCCTAAACAACGTTTTTTGGGGATTTTGGGCCCAGACGACTATTGAAGGCATTAGCATGGGCCAGTCGAAAATCATTCTTCTTGGTTAGACCTTTCCAATGGTGTATCAAGCGCCCCAAACAAAGATTGTATGCAAAAGTTACGCCCCCGGGAAGTTGACGTATCAATTACCCCCATCGGGGCCCGCAAACCTTTTGGCTTTTTATCTTCCGAGGTTATGGTTTTGGATTTTCCTTATGTTAAAAAGGACTTTGGATCCTCATTGCAACAATCATCTTCTTGCGAATGCGAGTAGCCGTCACATCTCTTCTCAGAGATAGGCTACCACCATTCTAGCGAGTCTTTCATTGTGTATTTCTACAATTTGTACATTTCGCTCATTAATAGAAATTGTGTATTATTGTATCTCTTTTTTATGGTTATATCTATGTTATATTATTGGATATTTGATATATCTTTGTACATTTCTTTATTATATCTTCGCTCTCATTTCTTGTCGAAAATAATCTGGATCACATGGTGCCCTATTAGGTAATTCAATCCCCAAGTCAAGGAATGTTTCCCAAGTAGACCCTATTTTGATCATGTGATGAGTATGAGGTGGATTGGAAAAGACTTTTGGGCATGGGCTTCACGACATATCAAGGGTTTGTATTGTCTCATTTATGGGTTCCTTTGTGGAGAGTGTGTTGCGTCCTTCGTTTGCAATGCAACATTTTTACAAGCCATTGCCTTTAATTTATTATGGTATGAACATTGAATGCTATGTGCAATGGAAAGTAAAGAGCACCACAATTCCACTTGAAGTTAGGAACACATCGAGTGTAATATGCAATAGAAAGTAAAGGACACTGAAAATGCATTCCCCCATAAAGCGGGACATTTATTAATTGTGTGTTTTAAAAGGCCCTTCATTTTATGGAGAAGCGTTTTATTGCTCTCAGGACCTTAGGGAGAGCATCTGGAAGGATAATTTATGGCTTTTAACTTTTTCTAGCTACAACACCTCTAGGTCTTTAGCCCCTTCTTTCCATGAAATGAGCTACAAGCCCTTATTGGGGTCATTGAGCCCAAAAAACCCAAAAGATGAGGAAACAAAGGGGAAGAAGTGTGGAAAGTGGTAAGTATAAGTGAGCAATGATACAATGATCCTTCAAGGAACCACCTAGTAGCAACCCTTTTCCCAAGAGAGAGCTACTTATTAGGAAACAATGTCAACCACCAAGGTGAAACAAGGCAAAAGGTATAATTTCCAAGAAAACGTTTTATAATCAAGAAAGGACTCTTTGCAACATGTTCAAATGCTTCAAATATTAAAGTGACACTTACCACAAGACTTGACTTGTTACCTCGTGAAGCAAGGCATGTTGTCTTTTGGGAGCCAAGCCAGTGTAGTGGATGATGCTCTGCTGAAATGATGATGATGGCGAATTGTGGTCAATGGAGGGGCTTTGTGAGCTATGCTACGCATTGGGTTCTCAACACTCCATGTCTGCTACCTGCGAGCCTCGAGACATCATCTCCTTAGTTACCCCTAAGCATGGGAGGTAACAGGGATTACACACGCATTTTTCCAAGGAAAACATTGTGGGATCCCTCTCTTTTTTGAAATATCCAAATGGAGGGTGGCTTAACTGCTAGCCACAATAGCCATTGGTAATCTGAAAGGACTTGATTGGATTTGAACTTGTGACCTATAGCCTCACCATTTGAAACATGCCTTGGGTGGATGTTCAACCAATTGAGCTAGCCTTCGGGTATATATATATATATATACGACCTTGTGGGATCCCCCTCTTCTCCAAAATATTTGACAAAGAACATCTCAACCACCAACAATAATAGTAGCTAGTAACCTCAAGGGACTTGATCGGATTTGAACCTGTGAACTATTCCCAATTGATTGAGCTAACTCTTGGGGCTATATATATAGATAGATATATCATTTCTACTTCAAAATTTCAACATATTATGGATGGTGTAGACCCAACTATTGGAGAGAATCGACCTAATAATGGTGGTATTCCCTTGACATGCAAAGAATTAGAGCTTGGAAGGGGTCAAGATCTTAAAGAGGAGGAGATGAAGCATTATAGCTCCACTATTTATTATGTATTTCTTTCATTATTTTCTAACACACAATTCTTCGATTTATCAAACTTCCAAGCCTTTTTTGAAATATTTTGGCTTCTAAACATGTGAGGAGATGAAACACTTTAGCTCCACTATTCATTGTGTATTTCTTTCATTGTTTTCTAACATATAATTCTTCAATTTCTCAACCCTTCTCGCCCCTTTGGATTTGAAATATTTTGACTTTTAAACATGTTTAAGGTACAATAAATGTTTTAAAAACATCTCTTCTAGTGAGAAAGGTACATAGAGATACAAAACAACGCTCTTCTCTGAGAGATGAAAATTTTCCATATGGATAAGGCATTTACTAGAATTAAAAAATACAAATCCATTATGAAACATTATTCCAAGCATGGCTTGCAAGTAATCATCTTTCAATTACCCTTCAATGCCTACAATTGATTTTGGTATTCATCGTCTAATTTCATCACTTATATTATTGAGTTTTGTGTTGGTTGAGTGAAAGGTCCCGCCTCATAAACCCGTGTTAATATGAATTTTTTTTTTATCTTTTCTTGTATTAGTTTTTTCAAAGGTTTTTTATATAAATATTTTAAATATTTGTATGAGGTTGAGTGCAAAACACATAAGACAAAATTCACGATAAATCTCCATTGTTAGTTTTTTGGGTCGCCCATGCCATACTTTCTCAGGATGAAAATGTCAAAGAATTGTTGAAAATTCTTGAGCAAACATTTTTTTCCCTTAATAGCACAAAGCTTCCAATTAATGCACATTTAATTAGTTATAGGATGGGCACTTTCAAGTTTAAGAATTATTCTTATTATTCTCTATGTTTTATTAAGTGACTAAAATTTATTTATTAATTTTATTGTAGAAAAGTCTAATTTGTGAAGATTAAAAAATGTGAGTTTTCCATATTGCCCATAGATAATTTTTTGGCAAAGGAAATGTCAAGGATTTTTTAAAACTCTCGAGGCATGTTTGTTTCTCTATGTTATGTTAATATAAGTATTATAATTAATTAATATAATTAAATTAGTTTTGTTTGTTATAAGTTGAATATATTCAAGTTCAAAAATGAGTTGTTGATTCAGATTGGATTGTTGTATAATTTGTCATTTATCTTGGTGTTTTATGGGTGGAAAAGTCATAGGAATTGACTTGCAGGGTTCATTTTAGTGATAGGTTTCAGTTTGGAGATTTGGGGTGCGAAACTTTCCAAAGTCATTTTCAGGCATCAAATGATATTTTTTGGGGTCAAAACTTTGCGAGCATAGCTTTCAATCCCTTGATGTTGTTCTACACATCGATACATTTCTAATTGTGTGAAAATCACTTCAATTGGAGCTTGTATGTGGAAGTTATGACTTCCGCAAGTTGACCTACCTTATTGACCACCATGGTATTGAGTGGATGCCACATCAAGCTCCATATTCACACATGTGGGGCTAGCTACATGTGGACTTTAAAGAAGATTCTAAAAGTTCTGAGGGTTGAGGATGCAAAAACCCTAACCCTAGACAACTATCAGGCTATGTTAAATACTAGCCAGCTAGGAGGAGAATGGGTTCCATTCTTTTAGCATTGTACTTGTTCCATAGTTGAGCATATTGTCTAGGAGTGGGATTTGAGAGCATAACAGAGGAAGAAGATTTTGCAGTAGCCATTCAAGCCACAGTGTCAGGGCAAATCCATAGTGAGTGCCTCCCTTTCTTTATACTTACATTTCATTATTGAAGAAAATAGAGCAAAGCATAGGCTTCACCTTCTAGTTGAGTTTTTCTCTCGTATTGGGTTTCCTAGATACATTTTGTGTGGATGGTGTGTTCATTTGCTTAGTCTTTCATTTTTGTATTTCAGTTATTTCATTAATTTGAGCATTAAGCTAGGGATAATTCATTTAAGATCTAAGGAAAATAAACCTGCATAAGAAAATATTTCATTATAATACAAGATCTGTTGTGACGAACTGTTCAAGTGGAATATCCATGACAATTTACAAATCATTTGTATTATTTTCATCTTATATTAAGAAATCAAATCTTATTAATCTTACTATACAAAGTTTGATTAGTTAAGATCTAACAATGCCATTTTTTGAGTAACCTAAGTTAACCTTTGCCACTCTATTCCACGCCAAAGTTACCCACTATAGTGTGCATCTATGTAGACAACTGTGCTATTTTGCAATTTCTTGGTCCACTTTTCATTAACTTAACTCCTCCACTCATGGACTTAAATTCGATGTTTGACTCTTAAGATCACATATAGTTTCGAGAATCCCTTCTCAATATTAATATTATTATAGTGCTTTTTCTTTTAAAATTCAAGAAAAGCATTACAATGAGTCCAAAGAGCTCAAGGCCCATAAGAAACCTATTTGCATAAGTGAGATGACCCTCAAGGGGCAAGCCACTAAACATGTAAGCATTATTCCATGCCAAAGTTGCCCACTATAATGTGCATATGTGCCAACAGTCGTGCTATTTTTCATTTGATACAACATTGCACACCTATACTCAAACAATTTCTTGGTCAACTTTTCATTAACTTGACTCCACTCATGGACTTAAATTTGATGTTTGACTCTTAAGATCACATATAGTTTGGAGAATCCCTTCTCAATATTAATATTACTAAAGTGTTTTTTTCTTTTTCTACAAAACAATTTCTTTGAAATTCAAAAAAAGCGTTATAACTAGTCTAAAGAGCTCAAGGCCCATAAGAAACCTATTTACACAAGTGAAATGACCCTCAAGAGGCAAGCCACTAAACATGTATGCCCTTTCATTTGATTATGCTACGTTGTTATAATAAACCTATTTGTACAAATGAAATGACCCTCAAGAGGCAAGCCACTAAACATGTATGCAGTTTCATTTCATTATGCTATGTTGTTATAATAAGGTTTTACTCTTCAATAAAAATAAAAATAAAAACTTGAATTCTCACATAGCCCCAACTAGTTATTAATGTATCCAAAACATTAAATTTTGATTACAATAAGGTGTTACTCTTTAAAAAAAAAAAAAAAACCATAATTCACACATAGTACCAACTAGTTATTAATGTATAAAAAAATTAAATTTTGGTGAGGAGCATACCAATATACCACCATCTTCACTATTGAACTACCCAATCAATTATATTATTAAAGCATTACAAATGAACAAGATGGGAAGATTATTAATGTTTTTGAAAAGGAACAAGTATATAAGTATATATATTATATATATCCATTATTATAACGTAAATCTTAGATCAATATTATTTCATTCTTAATATAGTTATTAATTTAACGAGAATTTTGACTTAGAAAATTTATATTTTTGGGTTAAAAATATCAAAATAAAAAAGTAGTGCTACTGGTAGCACCTTTTTTTTGTTGTTAAAATTTTGACTTTTTTGAAATCGTGATCTTGACAATCGATATCATTGCAGACAAAAAACTTAAATCAATCTTCGAATCGAAAAGTGATGCTACCAGTAGCACCAATGCTTTTGAGTTAAAACTATGTCTTAATTAAAACAATGGTCTTGATAGTTGGTACCATCATAGATAACAAACTCAAAATTGGCTCCTAAATCATTACTGGAAACTTTTATTTTATTTTTAATTTACATTAAAAAATAAATAAATTGAAAAAAGATATGCAAACAAGTTTTAAAAAATATGAAAAGATACACTTTTAAAATTAAAAAAAACATAATAAAAAATTGATATTATTTAAAAGACGATAAATAAGAATAAAAAAGAAAAATAAATTATAAACCAAAAAATAAATTAAAAACCAATTAAAAAGTCGTTTATATAAAAACCAAAAACCAAAAATTAAAAAAACAATTTAAAAATAAACAAAACAAAAAAACACAAATATTGGAATGAATTGGGAGAGAGGACAATTCTCAGAATCGTGCCTCCCCCCTTCTCACATCTCGACCGTCTACCCCCTGCAGTCGCTCTCCCTATTCCCATCCCCATCCCTCCCCGTGCTACCCTTGGATAGCACCATCAAGTGGCGAGAAGGGCAGTGCAGGGGGGAGTGGGAGGGGAAGGGGGAGGGCGACCACGGGGGAGAAGGGAAGAGGGATAGGGGGCAGTTGGGACGCAATTTCGAGAATCGTCCACCCCCAATTCATTCCATTATTCATTTCAAGTTGTGTTTTCTAATTTTTTTTTTAATTGTTCTTTTATTTTTATTTTTTTTTATTTTTATAAATGGTTTAGTTAATTGTTTTTTTTTCGGTTTTTATTTGTTTTTGTTTTTTTTTAGCATTTTTTATCTTTTAAGTTTTGGGGTTTAAAAAAAAACATTTTTTTGTGTTTTTTGATTTTTTTTAAATTGGGTTACAATTGTTTTATTTTAAAATGCTATTTCTTTTCATTTTCTTTAATTTGTTTGCAATTTTTTTTTTATTGTAAATTCAAAATAAAATAAAATTGATCAATAAACAAATTTTCAAATAATGATTTACAGTGGATTTTGAGTTTTTTTTATATGTGATGGTACCAGTGGTTAAGGTTGTGGTTTTAATTAAGACGTAATTTTAACGCTAAAAAAAATCGGTGCTACTATTAGCATCACTTGTCGATTCAAAAGTCAATTTTAAGGTTTTATTTGCAATGATATTGGTTGTCATGACCGCGATTCCAAAAAAAGGAAGAATTTTAATCACCCAAAAAAACGGTGCTACTAGTAATGCCACTTTTTTATTCGGGAGTTAAAAAAACCACTAAATACAACCTCTAAAAAAACAAGAACTCTGGAGAGTTCTCATTAAATTGGTAACTTTGTTTCTTGCATTGAAACTTCACTGCACTTAATAGATACCTACATTCTCTTCGGGGCTTAAAAGTATCAACCATCCTACCATCCTATTTATTATCGCAAGGTCCCTATGACCAAATGCAAGATCAAAATCAACTACTCTACAAACCTCAAGTTAATGATAATGATTCATTACTTTACGTCTTTGTGTTAGAATTTAAGGGAAAAAACAGTAGCTAGCTAGAACAAAAATATTTTTATTTTAATTTCCAAACATTAGCTACTGTAATTTAGGATCAGCAAGACATTAAAATTTCTTATGCATAATCCAGTAACATAAATCAGTAAGTAGCATAACATAGACTTGAATATTACCTTGACTGAAACAAAGAACAAAATTACCCGATATGTTGTTGTTACCTTCCTCAATGTAT
>JASDQU010245245.1:26997-38437 GCA_032191745.1 Picea mariana | reverse complement strand
ATCCATTCAATCAGTTCGCCTTCATCTTCCTCCGCTTCCAACTTTGTTGTCCACAGAACACTTTCGCCTACTCCGGCAAGTTTGAGCGGCGACTCTTCTTACTCTTCTTCCATTTCTGCCGTGGCTTCGTCTTCTAACAATTTTGGCTTGGACAGATCCGCGTAGCAGGTACGATTCGGCCGTCCAATTTCATCAAAAGACGGTGCCAGGTCCTACTAAAATTTACATATAATAACACAAGATAATTTGACATTCATGAATTTGGGGTAAAACGTAAAATGATGGACATGAAAAACAAATGACCGTCATCAAAATTTCACTTGACAAGTAAGATAAATTTGAAATTCCAGCCCTGCCTCTATGTTTTATTAAGTGACCAAAATTTATTTATTAATTTTATTGTAGAAAAGTCTAATTTGTGAAGATTAAAAAATGTGAGTGCTTAATTGGTTTTTGCCATATTGCCCATTAGATCATTTTTTGGCAAAGGAAATGTCAAGGATTTTTTAAAACTCTTGAGGCATGTTTGTTTCTTTTTGTTAATATAAGTATTATAATTAATTAATATAATTAAATTAGTTTTGTTTGTTATAGGTTGAATATATTCAAGTTTAAAAATGAGTTGTTGATTTAGATTGGATTATTGTATAATTTGTCATTTATCTTGGTATTTTATGGGTAGAAAAATTATAGGAATTGACTTGCAGGGTTCATTTTAGTGATAGGTTTCAGTTTGGAGATTTGAGGTCCGAAACTTTTCAAAGTCATTTTCAGGCATCAAATGATATTTTTGGGGGTCAAAACTTTGCGAGCATAGCTTTCAACCCCTTGACATTGTTCTACATATCGATACATTTCCAATTGTGTGAAAATCACTTCAATTGGAGCTTGTATGTGCAAGTTATGATTTCCGCAAGTTGACCTGCCTTATTGAACACCATGGTATTGAGTGGATGCCACGTCGGGCTCCATATTCACACATGTGGGGCTAGCTACATGTGGACTTTAAAGAAGATTCTAAAATTTCTGAGGGTTGAGGATGCAAAAACCCTAACCCTAGACAACTATCAGGCTATGTTAAATACTAGCCTGCTAGGAGGAGAATGGGTTCCATTCTTTTAGCATTGTACTTGTTCCATAGTTGAGCATAGCGTCTAGGAGTGGGATTTGGGAGCATAACAGAGGAAGAAGACTTTGCAGTAGCCATTCAGGCCACAATGTCAGGGCAAATCCATAGTGAGTGTCTCCCTTTCTTTATACTTACATTTCATTATTGAAGAAAATAGAGCAAAGCATAGGCTTCACCTTCTAGCTAAGTTTTTTTCTCGTATTGGGTTTCCTAGATACATTTTGTGTGGATGGTGTGTTCATTTGCTTAGTCTTTCATTTTTATATTTCAATTATTTCATTAATTTGAGCATTAAACTAGGGATAAATCATTTAAGATCTAAGGAAAATAAACCTGTATAAGAAAATATTTCATTATAATACAAGATCTGTTGTGACGAACTATTCAAGTGGAATATCCATGACAATTTACAAATCATTTGTATTATTTTCATCTTATATTAAGAAATCAAATCTTATTAATCTTACTATATAAAGTTTGATTAGTTAAGATCTAACAATGTCATTTTTTGAGTAACCTAAGTTAACCTTTACCACTCTATTCCACGCCAAAGTTACCCACTATAGTGTGCATCTATATAGACAACTGTGCTATTTTGCAATTTCTTGGTCCACTTTTCATTAACTTAACTCCTCCACTCATGGAATTAAATTCGATGTTTGACTCTTAGGATCACATATAGTTTCGAGAATCCCTTCTCAATATTAATATTATTATAGTGTTTTTTCTTTTAAAATTCAAGAAAAGCATTACAATGAGTCCAAAGAGCTCAAGGCCCATAAGAAACCTATTTGCATAAGTGAGATGACCCTCAAGGGGCAAGCCACTAAGCATGTAAGCATTATTCCATGCCAAAGTTGCCCACTATAATGTCCATATGTGTCAACAGTCGTGCTATTTTTCATTTGATACAACATTGCACACCTATACTCAAACAATTTCTTGGTCAACTTTTCATTAACTTGACTCCACTCATGGACTTAAATTCGATGTTTGACTCCTAAGATCACATATAGTTTGGAGAATCCCTTCTCAATATTAATATTACTAAAGTGTTTTTTTCTTTTTCTACAAAATTGTTTCTTTGAAATTCAAAAAAAGCATTATTACTAGTCTAAAGAGCTCAAGGCCCATAAAAAACCTATTTACACAAGTGAAATGACCCTCAAGAGGTAAGCCACTAAACATGTATACCCTTTCATTTGATTATGCTACATTGTTATAATAAACCTATTTGTACAAATGAAATGACCCTCAAAAGCCAAGCCACTAAACATGTATGCACTTTCATTTCATTATGCTATGTTGTTATAATAAGGTTTTACTCTTCAATAAAAATAAAAACTTGAATTCTCACATAACCCCAACTAGTTATTAATGTATCCAAAACATTAAATTTTGGTTACAATAAGGTGTTACTCTTCAAAAAAAAAAACCATAATTCACACATAGTACCAACTAGTTATTAATGTATAAAAAAAAAAAAATTGGTGAGGAGCATAACAATAGACCACCATCTTCACTATTAAACTACCCAGTCAATTATATTATTAAAGCATTACGAATGAACAAGATGGGAATATTATTAATGTTTTTGAAAATGAATAAGTATATAAATATATATATATTATATATATTCATTATTAGTTAACGTAAATCTTAGATCAATATTATTTCATTCTTAATATAGTTGTTAATTTAACGAGAATTTTGATCTAGAAAATTTATATTTTTGGGTCAAAAACATCAAAATCAAAAAGTGGTGTTACTGGTAGCACTTTTTTTTTTGGTTAAAATTTTGACTTTTTTGAAATCGTGACCTTGACAATCGATACCATTGCAGACAAAAAAACTTAAATCAATCCTCGAATCGAAAAGTGATGCTACCAATAGCACCAATGTTTTTGAGTTAAAACTATATCTTAATTAAAACAATGGTCTTGATAGTTGATAATCATAGATAACAAACTCAAAATCGACTCTTAAATCATATTTTAAATATTTTAAATATTTTAAATCTGATTTTAAATATGCAAACAAGTTTTAAAAAATATGAAAAGATACACCTTTAAAATTAAAAAAAACATAACCAAAAATTGATATTTTTAAAAGACGAAAAATAAGAATAAAAAAGAAAAATAAATTATAAAACCAAAAAATAAATTTAAAACCAATTTAAAAAGTCGTTTATATAAAAACCAAAAACCAAAAATTAAAAAAACAATTTAAAAATAAACAAAACAAAAAAACACAAATATTGGAATGAATTGGGAGAGAGGACAATTCTCAGAATCGTGCCTCCCCCCTTCTCACATCTCGACCATCTACCCCCTGCAGTCACTCTCCCCATTCCCCTCCCCATCCCTCCCCGTGCTACCCTTGGATAGCACCATCGAGTGGCGGGAAGGGCAGTGCAGGGGGGAGTGGGAGGGGAAGGGGGAGGGTGACCACGGGGGGAGGAGGGAAGAGGGATAGGGGGCAGTTGGGACGCGATTTCGAGAATCGTCCACCCCCAATTCATTCCATTATTCATTTCATTTTGTGTTTTCTAATTTATTTTTTTAATTGTTCTTTTATTTTTATTTTTAAATGGTTTAGTTAATTGTTTTTTTAATGTTCTTTTTTTTCGGTTTTTATTTGTTTTAGCATTTTTTATCTTTTATCTTTTGGGGTTTAAAAAAAACATTTTTTTGTGTTTTTTGATTTTTTTTAAATTGGGTTATGATTGTTTTATTTTAAAACGCTATTTCTTTTCATTTTCTTTAATTTGTTTGCAAATTTTTTTTTATTGTAAATTCAAAATAAAATAAAATTGATCAATAAACAAATTTTCAAATAATGATTTACACTCGATTTTGAGTTTTTTTACATGTGATGGTACCAGTGATTAAGGTTGTGGTTTTAATTAAGACGTAATTTTAACGCTAAAAAAAATCGGTGCTACTACTAGCATCACTTTTAGATTCGAAAGTCGATTTTAAGGTTTTATTTGCAATGGTATTGGTTGTCAAGACCGCGATTCCAAAAAAAACCAAAATTTTAATCACCCAAAAAAACGGTGCTACTAGTAATGCCACTTTTTTATTCGAGAGTTTAAAAAGTCACTAAATATGACCTCTAAAAAAACAAGAACTCTAGAGAGTTCTCATTAAATTGGTAACTTTGTTTCTTGCATTGAAACTTCACTACGCTTAATAGATACCGACATTCTCTTCAGGGCTTAAAAGTATCAACCAACCTACCATCCTATTTATTATCGCAAGGTCCCTATGACCAAATGCAAGATCAAAATCAACTACTCTACAAACCTCAAGTTAATGATAAAGATTCATTACTTTACGTCTTTGTGTTAGAATTTAAGGGAAAAAACAGTAGCTAGCTAGAACAAAAATATTTTTATTTTAATTTCCAAACATTAGCTACTGTAATTTAGGATCATCAAGACATTAAAATTTCTTATGCATAATCTAGTAACATAAATCAGTAAGTAGCATAACATAGACTTGAATATTACCTTCACTAAAACAAACAACAAAATTACCCGATATGTTGTTGTTACCTTCCTCAATGTATCCTCAGAAAAAGCTTAATGGATCATGGATCAAACCCTCAGACCCTCAGGGTAGATCTCATCATGATCATGTAGACATTGCCAAGAAGAACTCTTAGGATAGTAAACCAGGAACAAATCAGCAAGATGAGAATCTAAGAATCATGTCACTCTCAAGTAATAGGGATGAAAGAAAAACAACATTGTCCAACCTAGCGCTGGAAAAGAAACCAAGAACAACCTTAACACTTTCAACCCACAAAAAACCTGCTTCAAATATCAGCAGTTCCAGAACATCCCCAATAATCCAGTTCACAATAGTACTACACTGCTAGCATACAAGGTGATGTCGCAAACAAAGGGCGACACCAACAAATGGTTAAGGCGACATCATCTAGATAGCAAGGCGGTACCAACAAGAAGATCCAAAACACCAATCAACAACTAGAAAAGCCCTCTACGGCTGGCTGGGAAAGACTTTTAGGGTCAGCAACATGCTTAAACAAGCAAGGCTGAAGGGGATAAACCCACGACAGCTAGGGTAGAGCAAGAACACACAAAGAAAGAGTTGAGAAGACCCAAGTAAACCTGTCTAGAAAAGTCACAGCCTCCTAGTAACTTTTTCCAGAAGAGTTGCAACAAAACTTCAGTGCTCAATTCAGTTAAGAGAGAGTGAGTGTGTCAAATGAAGAATAGACCACTCCTTATATAGTTTTAGGTAGGTAGGGTTAGGGCTAACATGTTAGCCTATTTGCCATAACTTTAGAGTTAGGTTTACAACCTAACAAATAAATAAATAATATTTTACAATTCAAAATATTTAAATGGAAAATCAAAAGTCAACAACGAAATAAGACAAATCGATGAGAGGGGTTTCAAGATAAAAGTGATAAGCTTTTCTTTAGGAAGAAGTAAAGAATCGAACCAACACATCATCAACAAATAGGGGGGTCCTAACTCAAGCAAGGGGGTTTCATTAATAAACATTAATAAAAATTCAAAGGTTAAGTCCTTTAATGGAAGATTTGTCCAGGTGAGTCTCATGATATAACTTATAAGCTTTTGTCATCCCATCATACTAGGAGGATCAATGATGTGATCCTTCCCTTCTTCCTAACTGCTCCTAGGTCACATGGACCATCCCGAGAGAGAAGAAGGTCACACATTATCTCGACTTAATACTTAACCAAGACACTGCCTGGTCCCAGACCAGGATACCCCAGAGCACATGTAGGGGCCCTACATCACAACTAGGGTCTTAACCACCAAGGTACACAACCAAAGATCAATCCAAGCATTGAGCAAGAATTCCCTGGAACACATCCAAGGGCCCTAGAGCACATATAGGGACTTATACCATCAAATTACTTTTTCCTTGACCAAGAACCCCAACAATACACTAGGGGCCCAACTAGAGTCTTTTGCCATGGCTCTAACTGCTTGGTCCCAGATCAAGAACCCCAGGAGTGTACTGGGGGCCCTAAATCACAACTAGGGTATTTTCCATCCTCTCAAAGAATGGCTCTTGCAGCTGCATTAATTTTAACACTCCCTCTCAGCAAGAGAGGAATTCTCAACAACACCAAGCTTGTCTCAAAAGTACACAAACTTTGTCAACGACAAGGGCTTGGTCAAAATATCTGCAGTTTCTTCCGCCATCAGGACATACTGAATACTGAGAATGTTCTTCTGCACCATGTCCTAAACATCGTGATATCTCATCTCAATGTGTTTCGATCTATCATGAAACGCAAGATTCTCAAAGAGCTTTATACAACTCTGGTTATCACAGTGAATAACTGTGGGTTCCAGCTCGACACTGAACAAATCTGATAGTAGCTTTATGAGCCACATTGTTTCTTTATTAGCAACACTTGCAACAATGTATTCTACCTCTCCAGTGCTTTGGGCTATGGAGCCCTGCTTCCTACCGGACCAAGAGATCATAGTTGAACCTAATCTAAAACAATATCCATAAGTGCTCTTCTGGTCCACTGTACTTCCCATCCAATCTGAATTTGTATATCCATGAAGCATTACACCTCCACTAGTAGTGTATCTGAGCCCATAAGCTATAGTCCCCCAGACATATTTGAGAAAATGTTTAGCAACAACCATATGAATGTGTTTTGGATTACACATAAACTGAATGAGGGAATTCACTGCATAACAAATGTCAGGCCTGGTGAGTACTAGATACATCAAGGACCCAATAATCTGACAATATATTGTAGGGTCTTCTGGATCTGAACCTATAGCTTGATCATGTAACTTCTTCAGGTTACAAATCATAGGTGTGGTCATGGACTTACAGTCCAACATCCCAAATCTATGAAGCACATCAACTGCATACTTACTTTGTGAGAGAAAGATCTCACCATGTTTCTGCGACACCTCTAAACCAAGAAAGTAATGCATAAGACCCAAGTCCTTCATTTCAAACTCCGATGACAGCTCCCTCTTAGTCTAAGCTATCAGATGTTCCTCTCCAGTAAGGAACAAATCATCCACATATAAAACCAAGATAACATGATGATTCTTCACAATCTTTATATAAATATTAGGATCTGCTATACTCTTAGAGAACCCAAGATTCTGAAGAAAACTGTCTATTCTTCCATACCAAGCTCTCAGAGCTTGTTTCTATCCATACAAGGCTTTCTTGAGTTTGCAGACATGGGATTCCTTCCCATGGATCACAAAACCCTCAGGTTTCTCAATATAAACTTCTTACTCAACTTCACCATTAAGAAAGGCAGTCTTAACATCCATTTGGTGAAGTTTCCAATTAAACACTGAAGCAAGAGAAATGATGACTCTGATAGAAGTATACCTGGCAACAGGAGCAAAAATCTCATCATAATCAATTCCCTCTTTCTAAGAGAAACCATGAGCCACAAATCTAGCTTTGAATTTTTCAACACTGCCATTTGTTGCATGTTTTATTTTGTAAATCCATTTAAAGGTTACTATTGGTTTTCCTTAAGGTCTTGGGACCACTTCCCATACATCATTCTTCAATATTGACTCGTATTCTCCTATCATGGCATCCTTCCACACTTTATGTTTGGCAGCGTCATCAAAAGTGGAAGGTTCTGAGTCAATCGCAAGATTCAACTAAGTTATCAAACTTGAGTACTTATCTAGTTTCTTGCTTTCTCTGAAAGTACCTTTAGGTGTTGCATGTTTTTTTGTTTCCTTTAAAATTTCACGACACCATGTTGGCTTCCTTTTGGCGAGAGGTTTCTCTAGGGAAAACTCAAAAGAATCCCTTATCGGGTCCATTGAATGCTCTCTGGCCGCCTCCTCTGCTCATCTGAAAGTTGTGAATCTGAAGGTTCTGGCGATGGAGCTTCCTGCTCCTCTATATCACAGGGAACTTCTTTGGAACGAAGAAAGGAAACTTCCTCATCAAAGGTCACATCTCTACTGACCTCTATATACTTTTTCCCTGGCACATAAATTCGATATGTTTTTTAGGTCTCACTGTACCCCACAAAAGTACCTTTCTTTCTAGAGGGCTCTAACGTAGTCCTCTTTTCTTTTGGTACATAAATGTAGACAAGACTACCAAAAAATCTCAAATGATCAACTGAAGGCTTCTTACCCATGAAGACTTATTCTGGAGTTTTATCTTCCAAGGCTTTATGAGGACACATGTTCTGAATATAGACTGCAATACTTGCAGCTTCGGCCCAAAGAGATAACGAAAGATTTTGATCATACATCATAGCCATGGCTGCCTCACAAATTGTCTTGTTCTTTCTTTCTGCAACCTCATTCTGTTGGGGATTATAAGGCATGGTCAGCTCCCTCTTAATCCCAGAAGCCCGATAGAGATCATCATACTTGTGGGAGTCAAACTCTTTTACACTTTCTGTTATGAAAACACAGATATGTCTACTTGTCTGATTCTCAACAAAATTCTTAAAATCCTGAAATTTACTGAAGGATTCATCTTTAGTTTTCAGAAAATAAATCCAGGTTTTACGATAGCAATCATCAATAAAAATGATATAATGAAGGAAACCATTCATGGACAGAGCAGTCATAGGTCCACAGAGATCAGAATGAATAAGATCTAAGATACCATTAGTTTTTCTATTACTGTGAAGGTAAGTTTTCTTTGTGTTTTTACCAAGAGCACAGCCTCTACAGATACTATCATGCTCAAAAGAAAAAAAAATTGGCATACCTATTACCATCTTTTGAAAAACTGGGAGAGCATTATAGTTGAAATGTCCAAACATTTTGTGCCACAATTCGCAGGGGTTGATCATCTCATGAGCTAATTTTGTAAAGTCCACCTTATTGGACTCCAATCATCATGGTTGAACTCATGCTTTCGATTAAGGACCACATAAGAGCCTTTCCTTTGGAGAAGGCTATTGTGTGCCCTTTACTTTCTAGAACTACAACTGAAATAGGATTTTTCTTTAAGCCAGGAACATAAAGGATTTCTTCAACATGAAATACATTACCTGACTGAAGCTTAAAAGAGGTTGATCCAACTCCTTTCATGGCATAAGTTCCATCATCACCCAATTCTACCTTCACATTGAACTTCTTATCTCGATAGTTCATAAGGTTTTGTTTGAAAACAGTCATATGATTGGAGGCCCCGCTGTCCACTAACCAAATTTCTTCGGATTTGGTGATAGCATCAGAGAGAGCTGAAACAAGATAACTTTCTCTCTATCGTTCTTGTTCTTTAGAAACAGTTATGGTTCTCTTTCTTTGAGGCTCTTCTTCCTCAGTTGCAACTAAAGCATGGAACCTTCCTTTCTGTTTCTGTTGTGAATGAGGGTTCTTGCAGTATTTTGCATAATGACCTAGCTTGTTACAGTTAAATAATCTTACTTTAGATAAATGAGAGTGAGGATGAGAGTGTTTACCTTGAGGTCTCTTACCTTTGCCTTTGTGCTGAGAAAACTTCTTCCATTTCTTGGCTTTGGCTGAAAGAGCATAGTCTTTCACAGTGGAGGGTTCATTTCTTCTTTTAAGTCTTCCCTCTTCTTCCAAGCAATCATGCCATAATCTCTCGAAGTTGGGTTGAACTTCTCTTCCACTTACAGATGAGAGAAATATCTCCCATTATTCTAGAAGACCATCTACTGTTGTTTGTACAAGGTCATCGTCATCTACTGCAACTCCAATTGTTGCAAGTTGATCTCTTGTTTGGGCAATTTTGGAAAAAAAGGAAGAGATGGTTTCATCCTTTCCCATATTTAATGTATGTAGTTGTTTCTTCAAGGTCCTCTTCTAAGTTGGAACCTTCTTTTCATACAAGTTGGCTAGGGCATCAAAGCATTCATTTACTATCTTTAGGTGAGCAATAAGATGCATCATACTATCTGTAACTGAGTCAAATATGACTCTCTTGGCTTTGGCCTACCTCTTCTTATAGGCTTCTCTTCCTGCATTTGAAGTAGGTTCTTCCATCACTCCGGTAACCAGCTCATCCAAATCATTTTCTTCAAGAATATTAAAGACCCTAGCCTTCCAAGCATTGAAATTTGAAGCCCCTTCAAGCCTATCTTATGCTTTCATTGAAGAATAAACCATACTGAAGATTGTTTCTAAGAGATATCTGATGCAAAACAACCTTTATGATGATCTGAAAAAAACACCCTTAGTAGAGGATCTACGCAGGCTCAAAAGTTTGTCACAAATGAACTCCTTTCACGCCCTAAGCTCTGATACCATGTTAGAATTTAAGGGCAAAAACAATAGCTAGCTAGAACATAAATATTTTTATTTTTATTTCCAAACATTAGTTATTGTAATTTAGGATCAGCAAGACATTAAAATTTCTTGTGCATAATCTAATAGCATAAATCAGTAAGTAGCATAACATAGACCTGAATATTACCTTGACTGAAACAAAAAAAAAAAATTACCTGATATGTTGTTGTTACCTTCCTCAATGTATGCTCAAAAAAAGCCTAATGGATTATGGATCAAACCCTCAAGGTAGATCTCATCATGATCATGTGGACATTGCCAAGAAGAACTCTTAGGATAGTAAACCAAAAAACAAATCAACAAGCTCAGAATCTAAGGATCATGCCACTGTCAAGTAATAGGGATGAAAGAAAAACAACATTGTCCAACCTAGGGCTAGAAAAGAAACCAAGAACAACCTTAACACTTTCAGCCCACAAAAAACCTGCTTCATATATTAGTAGTTCCAGAACCACCCTAATAGTCCAGTTCACAATAGTACTAGGCTGCTAGTATACAAGGTGAGGCAACATGCAAAGGGCAGCACCAACAAATGGTTAAGGTGACATCATCTAGGCAGCAAGGCGGTACTAGCAAGAAGATCCAAAACACCAATCAACAACCAAAAAAACCCTCTACGGCTAGCTAGGAAAGACTTTTAGGGTCAACAATAGGCTTAAACAAGCAAGGCTAAAGGGGATAAACCCACGATAGCTGGGGCAGACTAAGAACACACAAAGAAAGAGCTAAGAAGACCCAAGTAGACCTGTCCAGAAAAGTCGCGACCTCCTAGTAACTTTTTCCAAAAGAGCTGCAACAAAACCTCAGTCCTCAATTCGGCTAAGAGAGAGTGAGTGTGTCAAATGAGGAATAGACCACTCCTTATATAGTTTTAGGTAGGTAGGGTTAGGGCTAACATGTTAGCCTATTTGCGATAGCTTTAGGGTTAGGTTTACAACATAACAAATAAATAAATAATATTTTACAATTTAAAATATTTAAATGGAAAATCAAAAGTCAACAAGGAAATAAGACAA
>JASDQU010245244.1:125493-135870 GCA_032191745.1 Picea mariana | reverse complement strand
ATTATAGGCAACTTAAGAAAGTAACCATTAAGAACAAATATCCCTTACCAAGGATAAATGATCTGTTCAAATCAAGTTGGTGGGGCCAAGATCTTCTCAAAATTGGATTTACAATATGGTTATCATCAAGTTAGGATAAAGGACCAAGACATGTCATTTCCTTGGAAGGTATTTTCGTAGACCCGAAAAAGATAAAATCCATTATGGAATGGCCAGTACCTAAGGATGTGGCAAATATCTGGTCATTCATGGGAATCACCGGATATTACCACATATTCATAGAAGGATTTTCTAAGATAGCCTACCCTATCACATCATTACAAAATAAAGGGACCAAGTTTAACTGGTCACAAAAATGTCAAGACACTTTTAGCAAGCTAAAGAATTTTTGACATCAATGCCCATTTTGAGGGTAGCAGACCCAGATAAAGACTTCACAGTATGCACTGATGCAAGTAAAGAGGGAATAGGTGGTGTTATAACTCAGGAAGGGCACATGATTTGTTATGAGTCCCGAAAATTAAAAGAACACGAGCGAAATTATGTCACTCATGACTTAGAATTGGCAGCAGTAATTCATGCCTTAAAAATGTGGCGACACTATATAATGGGCATACAATTATTATTATTGATGGATAATAGCGGAGTGAAATATCTGTTTAAACAAGCATACCTTAATGCAAGAAAATCAAGGTGGCTAGCCTTCTTGAGCGAATTCGATTTCGAGGTCAGACATATCAAGGGTAAGGAAAATAAAGTAGTAGATGCTTTAAGAAGAAGAATACATGGGTTATTTGAGATAAATATCAGCAGGGTAGAAAGTGATATGGATCAAAGAATAAGAACGACAGGTGTTAACGACAAAAATTACACTAAGATGATGCCAGAATTTCAAAATCGTATTGCAAACTCAGATAAACCAAATATAAGTATAGACAAGAAGGGACTTTTAAGATTTAAAAGCAGACTTTACATACCAGATTCAGCAGAGATAAAATTAACTATTTTAGACGAAGTGCATAAGAAACCATATTATGGCCATCCAGGCTACCAGAAAAAAATAACAACACTCACCAGCAGAAACAACAGAGTACTTGTCTAGGTGCCAATATTGTCAGCAGGTTAAGGCAAAACACCAACATTCAGTCGGCCTATTACAACCCTTACCGGTACTAGAATGGAAATGGGAGACCATATCGCTGGACTTTATAACCGGTTTGCCTAAAACCCAGAAACAGAATGATTCAATCACGATCATAATTGATAAAATCAGTAAGTCTGCACACTTTATTCCTGTAAAGTCTACTCTTAAAGCTATTAATATTGCTGAAATATTCATGAAATAAATTTTTAGATTGCATGGTATTCCTAAAATGGTGATTTCAGATAGAGACGTATAATTCACATCTGCTTTTTGGAAGGAATTGTTTGCAGGGATAAATACTAATTTGAATTTCAGTATGAGTTATCATGCAAAAACGGATGGACAAACAGAAAGGAAAAACCAAATCATAGAGGGTATTCTCTACATGTATGTAAGAACAAAGCCGAACAAGTGGCAAGACTACCTACACTTGGTAGAATTTGCATATAACAATGGGTACCTAACTTCGACTAAGTACGACAGAAAGTCTAAAACTCCAGTTAGCTGGGATAAGTCGGCTGACAGACTCATGGTTGGACCAGAGATGCTCCAAGAAATGGAGAACATGGTAAGGAAGGTACAACAGAACTTGAAAGAAGCACAGGACAAACAGAAAAGCTATGCAGATCAGAAAAGAAGACACTTGGAATTTCAAATGGGAGAACATTTTTACTTGAAGGAAAAAGCCCAAAAAAGCTCGTTGAAGTTAGGAAACTATGCCAAACTGGCACCCAGGTTTTGTGGGCCCTTTGAGATACTAGCTCGAATTGGACCCATAGCATATCAACTTGCACTCCCATCTAATCTAAGAATTCATAATGTATTTCATGTTTCTTTGTTGAAAAAGTATATTCATGACCCTACTCATATGATTGATTGGAACTTTGTGCAAGTGGAACCTGAAGGCGAGTTCTAGGTGGAACCTCTGTGCATTCTGGACCAGAGAGAAATAGCACTTCAGAACAGAACCTTCGCTTAGGTAAAGGTGCAATGGAAGCACTTTAGTCCCGAGGAGGCCACTTGGGAATTGGAGGGAGATTTGTGGAAATCTCATCCAATCCTGTTCCAGGAAAGGAACAAACACTGAGGACAGTGTTTTACCGAAGGGGGAAAGGATGTGACATCCCACCCCCCCCAAAAAAAAAATTTGAGTTTTAAATTTGCTGGAAAATTATTTCCGTTTTTAGTAAATTCAAATTTGGGGAATTTTTGCCATTTATGGAAACTCCAAATTTTGAATTTGACATTTGTAATTTATTATTGTGACTGTTGGGAAGAGATTTATTTGGAATCAACTAACTATTTGACTATGACACTTGTATAACAACAGAATAATTATATTAATTGTAGGAGGACAAATGGAACAGCCATGTTAAAATCAGCTGACCATGACTCCATGAGTGGGGAACATGTTGGAACTTCCTCTAGGATGATTATTGCAAGTGGCAAATCATATATTTGGCCACTAGCAACCCCTGAAAATTAGGGATTTAGAAAGTTGCAAAAATCCCCAAAGGAGGGAAAAAGACCTGGGAAAAGAAAGATGGTTAAATAACATATGCAAGGGGGCAGGACGCTGCTGAGTATGCTGGGAAAAGGGATCACAAGTTTTTCTTGCTATTATGAGCACTGCTGAGGAAGTGTGAGACAAGAGGACCACTGCTGAAATTGCAGGTTATTGCTGAGGAGGAGTTTCCAAGTTCTCCCTCATGGATTCATGGTCAGGCTAGGGGGTGAATCAGACAAGAGATTTGGCTGTCTTGTTCTATGGTTGGGAGGAACATGGTTGTTAACTTGTATTTTCACGACCTGGTTCAGATATCTACTCTACTTCTTCTCTGTCTGAATGATTTTACATCCGATGCATTGTATTTGTTAAATCGGAATTGTAACGAATTCCATTTTCTCTTCGAATATTTTATCTGATGTCATGTATTTATTAAATCCAAATATGAAATAATTTCCACTCTCTGGTGAATGATTAAATCATGGATGTAACGTGTCTACTAAATTTTTGATAGATAATAATGTGTGGTAGAAATCAGGTTGAAATTCATGAAACCCAAAGACTAACAGAGAGTATAGGGTAAATCTAATCTCGAATGACCTCTTGCTGAAAGAACTATATAATTGGGCCATTTAATTTTGTATGATAGTTGAAAGGATTATGCATGGATAGATTTTGGAAGAAAATTCCCTCTAAATTAGATCCACTCCTAGTTTCTCTCCTTATTTTTTCTCCGAGTTAACAAATGCTGGGATTTGCAGTTTAGGAGTGGAGGTTATGCTGTATTTTTCAATTAATCTAACTATATGAATAATGCGAAGACTTTTTTCTGAGTTTGAAAACTATATTGTTTTCCTTTCCATTAAACTGACTGTGTAGAAAATAGATCTGTAGCTGAGGTAGGAAGACCGACTATGATGCCTCGTGAACCTAACCCCTATAAAGGTATTTTGAGCAAGAAAATACAAAAACAAGAAGTTTTACTACATAAATAGCAATAGTGAATATATTAGATGAATTACTCTAACAGTAAAGGATTCCCGGATGCATCTTTCCTCTTTTGGAAATTTTTTCCTTGACCCAAGGCTGTATAACTTCCTCTATTCTTATTTAGGCTTCCCTGTTTTAAATAATGTTGCCCAAACAAAACGAAAACAACAAGTGCCAAGTCATGAAATCCTGAACCCTGAAACCCTGAAGTGTTGGTCCCACATTCGTTTCACTTTCGGAATTTAGGAGTTGATGTGTATTGATGTTCAACCTTTGAACTCGTGAAATCTCAAACCGTGAAATCCTGAAGGGCGGGTCCCACCTTTCCTCTTTTTTCTTTTCATGATTCAGGAGTTCTGGGGTGTAGAGGTTTGACTTTTGATATCACGGAATCCCAAACCCCGAAACCTTGAAGTACAGGGTCCTCAGTCTTCACACTTTTTCATGTTTTGTGTTCGGTATTTATAATTTCCAAAACCAAGAGCACCAATAAAGGATAAAGATCAGGGAGTGATGAAAATATTGTGAAAATTCACAGTAGAAGTAGAGTATTATTTTCGTTTGTGTATGCCTTTTCTTTTTTTTCAATAGAAAGACTTTAGTCCACCTTGCCTTTTCACCTTTTGGAGGTTCTCACTTATTAATGTATGGAATCTGAACTTGCGAAGTTGCGAACCCCAAAACCTAGAAATGCGGGCCCCACCTTTCTGTTTTTCACATTTCGCAAGTTCGTGAGTTGATGTTCGAGTATTGGAACTCGCGAAGTTCAAAAACCCCGAAACCCCAAAATGTAGGTCCCACCTTTTCCCTTTCGTAATTTTGGAAGTTTCATTCATAATGTTTGGATGCTAGAACTCATGAAGTTCTAAACCCCGAAACCTCGAAATGCAGGCCCCACCTTTCTTCTTTTCGCAAATTTCAGAAGTTTGTTTATGATGCTTGGACACCTGAACTCGTAAATTTCTGAAACCCCAAAATGTTGGAAGGGCTTAACGGAGTTTTTCCACAAAACATTTTTTTTTTATTAGAGGATTAAAAATAGCCCGCATCTCGACGACCGAGGCACTAGCACTCAGATCCAACGGTTCATGAGATTTCGGTGCTTCTCCTACAAAATTCCCATTGTCTGTTCCTCTAAGGATCATGATCGTTACCCTCCTGAGTTTTGAAATGACCAATCTTAACTTTTGTACAAATCCACGAGATCTAATGGTTCACGGATTTTCAATACTTTTCTGATGGAATTTCCATCGTCCATTCCTCTAAATATATCTGATTGTTACCCTCCTGTGTTTTGATCGATCAGCCTTAACTTCCACATAGATCTATGGGATCTAACGGTCCACTGGATTTCTATCCTTTTCCCGATGAATTATCACCGTTTGTTCTTCTAAAGATATCTGGCCAGGAGGATTTCGCATTTTCCATTGGATCTCGACCCCTACAAGACGATTTTTCTCTCTGCCTCACTCTGAACACTTCAGGGTGATATCCTTTTATCTCTTTGAACAACAGAGGCTCCTTCAAGCTAAGTTCGTATCGCCCTCTTACTTTGAGTATGCTGGAATGGTGCAGGGAATAAGGGAAAGAACATAATCATGGAGGGAATTTTAACCATAGAAGCTTTATGTTCGACGTAGATTAGATGGGTGTAATAATATCCTTACGGTCATAATTGAATTGTTCCTGCTTTTACATTCTAAGCTTAAACAAAATTGATTTATGCCATGGAAAGATTTTTTTTTTATTTGGTAAATTTGAGGTTCATTACAGTGAACGTTTGGAAATGTGAATTCATAGATACATGTATCAATGCATGGTTTACTTGGAAATATCTAAAGTGCTTCAGGGAAATCTCATTTCTAGTTTTGTGGGGAATATGGATAGATAGAAATACTATTTTGTTTGAAGGGAAGAAAATATCCACTTTTTAGGTAGCAACTCCGGTTAATGCTTTATTTTCATATTACAAGGTTAATCCCAAGGTTACATTAGAGATAATTCTTTCAACAATACATGCAAATAGGTCATTATCTTGGATTTTTTTTATGGGGTTTCTCAAGACCCGGTTTCTATTAGTGGGATTGGCTTCATTTTATATTTTTCAGAGACACATAGATTTAAAGTCAAGGGTAATATATGAAGAGGAAAAAACAACCAAGGGGAATTAATAGCCTTAACTATTTACTAAAATCTTCTTTAGACAGAGGGATTGATAATATTCAGGTCATGGGTGACTCATCTATGATCATTAATTGGATGAAAGGAATCCTTCAACTAAAAAATAATTCTCTCCTTCCACTAGCATTGCAATTAAATGAAACATATAATTAGTTTATTTATATCAACTAGACTCATGTTTATAGAGAGAACAAGAAGAGTGCCAATAAAATATCAAAGGAAGGACTTCAACTATCTAATATTTATGGTTATTTGGAATATGTACAATATGGACATACAATGGTCATCCATTAGTTTTCATTAAATAATTTCTAAACTTCTTTTGAACTTGTAATATGATAGTACTAGGGATTGGTAGGTCTACCTTTTGTTTACTTGATAGATAATATACTTGATATTATGAAGGTTGTGGATTTGTTTTGAAATCTCACTAGAGCACTTGAGTATTGTCTTTTTGTTGATATAATATAAAAATATGTTTTTTTTCTTAAAAAAAAGTATAGTTCATATAAAATTATTTTATTTAAGGTGACATGAAATTATTTTATTTATGAACAACATAAAAATAATTTTTTTGTTATTATACTTTTTTTAAGTTTCATGTGTCAAATCCATGTTGGGCATGGAAGGAATTATATATCTCCTCATATTGGATTGCAGATAACACCTTTCCGCCCAATAAAACTTTTCTTTAAAGTAGTTATATTTTCTACTAGAATAAATGAAATGTGAAATTGTCATATAAACCATAGTATTTGTGTTAGATTCTAAACCATAAATTCCATCACAATTATATTGTTGTTTTCTTATACCTATTCATTATTAGTTTCCCATTTCCATGAATTAATATCTTCACTTAGTAACACCCATTATTATTTGCTCATTACTATCCATTATTACTTTCACCTAGTAGCGTSCCATAATGCCTTAGTAGCATCRAAATCCTTTGCAAYGAATTTCCATTGGCAGAGACAATGAAGATAAGGGAGGCCCATTATTACTTTAACCTAGTAGCATGACATAATGCCTTAGTAGCATCAAAATCCATTGCAATGAATTCCCATTGGTAGAGACAACGAAGATAAGGGAGGCATTGTAAACACCTACTAGTTAAATTTCTGACCCAATCTATATCCTCTTCTAAGGGAATAATAGATGCTCTTAGGTGGAATCCATGATGATGACATCATTGGGAAAAGGATCTTTGTAAATTTTCTTGTAATATATCAAAAGAATATATTCTCTTGGGGTGATCCAAAATGACATCATCATTAGGAAAAGGAGATTTGTAAATGTTCATGTTTGAGTTGTTTCCTCTTAAATAATCCATAACCCAAGTTTCCACAATACATTTTCCAACCCATTCCAACTAAACTGAAAATACCGAGATGGAATACTCTTACAGGTTTGAATCAATTCTTTGTGGGGCATATCGGAAAGAGAGAAAAGTATTCCACTATTTCAAAAGAGTACTTATTCTGTTAAGCATAAGCATGGAAATCCTCACTAAAATAATAAATAACAATCTTTTGGGAACTCTCACTATTCTGGGAGGGATTTCCAAATCTTTTGCTCCATTCCCATGTTAGTGGTGTCTCAAATTCTCTCCATTCACATATTGAATTTTTATTTTAATATATTTTAATTATTTTTTTCTCAAAAACTAAAATAATGGTCCTCAAGATTTGTAACATTTTTACAAAAATACATTTAAAAAAAATAGGATCGATGAGAGATTGGGCCACTTGACATCGAACGATAAAAATTGACTCACTCAATAATTGTCAAACATGTGGGCTTTGGAAACCTTTGACATCGATGGATCACATTTTACTCACTTAATATTCATCAAACATGTTTGCTTCCCAAAGACCACATTTGATTCAATGTCCTTACTAATAATCGAACATGTTTATTTGAATTCAAATAAAAAATTATATTTTCTTTATAATGAGTTTTAATTATTTTTGAATATCCATATTTCAAAACTTAAATTTCATATTTAATGTCATTCGCTTTCAATTTTTGAGAGTAGAATGGAAATGTATATTTACAATGTCACAAATACACATATTCACCTCAAAACAATATACATCCTCACCTCAAAACAATATGCATCCTTGCCCCCATAATATAAATGGGGCATCTTCACATTGCACACGCAAGGGGCATATTCACATTGATGACTCAAATATTCTTCAACTCAAACTTATTTCCCTTTGGTATATTTTGTTATTGAGATATGTTGCTTTGTGTGAATGGTCATTCTTTCTCGTTCCTCATAACCTATGCATTGAAATATAATAACAAAATTACATATGTTATCTACATGAGGCATATTCACAATTGTTTTGGTGGGGTTTGTTAATTTAGTCAAATTTGGATCCATTTTATCTTTTTTTTACCATCTAATTCTTGTTTCACATACTCAATAGAACCATTTCCCCTTGTTCTTATGTTTTTTGAAACCATATAAAATTCTTGTGCATTGTTTTCACTGTTGTTGGGATGATATTAATACGATTTGGTTTTGGGAAGATGAACACATAGGATTTGGAAAGCCATGTATACAAGTTTATCATGACAGAGATTGGCCATGTGGCTCTCCTTTGATGGTTATGATAGAAAAACCTTAGAAAATGTAAAATGTAGAATAAATGAAAATTCTATCTTGCTACTCTTGCATGAGTATAGCCCTATAGATGATAGTGTGCACATTGGTTTTAAGATTTGGTTCACTATGCTTATTATTTTATATGTCTGCACTTTATCCTTGTAAATGGGAAGGGTATCCATGGATTCATACTTGTATCTTACCATTGACTTTCCTATGGACTCCATGCATGAAAAGAAAAATAAAACTATATAAATACATGTTACAACCAAATGCATACGAGATGGTGTTTAAATGGTATGTCAATTTCATTATTTTAAAAGCATACATGTTAATAGTCAATTTGCATATTTTATTGATGGTTGAGATGTTAGTAGTGTTTTAACTCATAAAATGATTATCATGTAGCATCAAAAGTAATGTTTGTGCGCTAAAAGATAGTTGTTTGACAATAATGATTAAAAAAAGTATTCCCATGCTATGAACTTATTGAAAAGGATTTTGTCAATTATATTTAAATCCAAAACATGTACATGATACTTTTCAAATGGATGTCTAGTATCACACCTTTTCCCTTTATACATGTCGCTTGAATTCAACCTTGCATAACTAATTTTGTACATCCTACCTACCTATGTTATTTTTTAGGGTATCCTTGCATGCATGATTGTAAGTAGGAAAGAGATTTGATAACAACAAAATGTCCAGGAAAGTTAAATGAAGTGTTTAATGAATGAACAAGAAGTAACCCTTCCAAAGCCACCACTATGCAAACTAAATACAAGGACTATTCATGGTCATGCCACTATTATAGTTGAGTACCATCCATTTGTGAATGGTGCCATTGAGTGGGCCCAAATAACTCTTCCAAATGGGACCATTTTATATCTTAAACATGCATGCCTTAATTGAAATAGGGTGGTATGTAATTGATAAGGAGGATAATTTTCATTGTCTAAGATGTGGGTGGTTCAGTGTTTTTTTTAAAGTATAAACTAGTATATTTAATACATTATGAGCAACTAGTGACACTGATAATGGCGGTTAATAGTTATGAAAAAATAAGAACTGGGGATAATTGGTCTTCAAGTGGGGATATGTGAATTGCTAGCAAATTTTTAGCATTGGGTATGGCTCTTCGGTACTTGGGCATGATCAAGATAGGAAACCGAAGCCATAGGTCCTAAAAGAATTTTCTAGGCATACAGGGTCAACAACAACATCTTAAACCACCCAAAGGACCTTTCCAAGGTATCATAGGTATCAAGATAGGGATAATGAGAATTATGAGTTTTTGAACATTAAGTATGAGTCTTTGGACCCTAGATATGGTCAATAAGACAAAACTAAGAGTTAGGCCATAAACGAAGCTTCCAATATTCTGGAGTCAAGAACGACACCTTGAACCACCACAAATGACCTCTTGAGGGAATCCTTTACCTCTAATTATATATATATGTACCATTATAATTTTTTATCACTAGGTATGGGTATTGGGGCTCTGAACATGGTCAAGGGACTAAAAATGAACCTTAGGCCATAAAGGAATATTTTATCCATAAAGGGACAAGAATAATTCCTTGAACAAGCACACATGGCCTCCTAAACGTATCCTTGGCCTATGATTGGGTATTTTAGTGCCACTAGGTTTTTTTAAGTAGTATGTGTCCTAGGGACTTGGAAATAATATTGGGAAGAAGGTCATGCTTTAGGTCCTAAATAAATCTTTGAGTCACCTAGAGCCATGAACAATGCCTCAAAGCACTGCACATGAGTTCCAAAGGGTATCCTTGGACTATAATAAATGATGCTAGTGCCCTCATAAGGTTTTAAGAATTACCTATGGGTCTTAAGGCCTTGATATGGTCGAGGGTGGGAACCCAAGACTTAGATGAAGTACAAATATTCTAGGCATATGGGGTCAAAAATGACACCTCAAAC